>JAASAO010001089.1:0-89293 GCA_017311375.1 Mytilus coruscus
CTTTTGATAATGACTTTATGAGTGTTAATGCGTTTGAAGACAAGGTGCAGGAACAAAAACGAAGAAATTTAAAATGGAAAGACCTTCCACCGGGGTTATTTACCAAATTGTACAAGTGAACGAAGTAGATAGCAAGTTGGGTAAGAGTAGTATACTTACCTTGAAAACGAGGGAAAAGGACACGATAAGGGTGTGGGCTTGCAGTGGGTTAAACAGAGAGAAGGAACCCTTGAAAGTGCCTTTGTAAGAAGTACAGGTATTAAAATCAGTAAAAAGACTAAACAAGAGTAATTTTCATACGACTTGGTTAGAATTTAAGAAGGAATGAATACCATTCATTTTCTAATCTAGGTAACACTAGATTAAAAAATAGTGGTGAAAATTGTGAAAATATAACAAAATAAGATAGTAATAGTTATACTACAATGGCTTACTTACGATATAGTATGTCTCTAAAATGGACAATTGACCTAACCATATTACAACATGAATTTAAAACTATGAGGTAGATTACACTATGCCATGTAAAACAATACCACAGTCTGTGTTTCAAGAGCTTGATGGTTTATTTTTTACTTGGAATCTCAACATATACCCTCACGACACTTACCAAAGAGGAAATCCTTGATAATAATAGGTGTGTTCTGTGTTCCTTTGAATTTCAACCAAAGATGAAGAACTGGATCTTCCATCACTGTATTGGATACCTAAACTACATAAGTGTCCTTACAAACAACGGTATATTGCTTGGTCTTCCAAGTGCTCCACGAAACCTCCTTCTAAATTATTAACATCTATTTTATCAGCAATCAAAGCCGGGCTCCAAAGTTATTGTGAAACTGCCTATTCTAGAGGTGGCGTGAATCAGATGTGGATACTAAAAATTTCAAAAGATCTTTTAGAGTACATACAATCTGAGACTCTCTCATCTTGCAATAGTATTAAAGCAGTTGACTTTTCTACACTTTGCACAAGTATTCCCATTCCAAACTAAAAGACAAATTGAAAGAGTTGGTATTAATTTGTTTCATTAAAAGAATGGCGAACGTAGATACAAGTATCTTGTCTTGGGAGGGATAAATCGTACTTTGTAAAGAATCACTCTGATTGAAACAAAAAATTCTCTGAAACTGACATTATCAAGATGCTTGATTTCTTGATTGACAACATATTTGTTACGTTTGGAGGACGTGTTTTTCAACAGACTGTCGGAATTCCAATGGGAACCAATTATGCCCTCTTCTTGCCGACTTGTTTCTTTATTATTATGAGGCTGACTTCATACAGGAACTTCTTAGGAAGAAAGATAAGAAGTTAGCAATACCCTTTAACTTTACGTTCAGCTATATAGATGATGTACTCTCACTAAATAATACAAAATTTGGTGACTATGTTGAACGAATCTATCCCATCGAACTAGAGATAAAGGATACTACAGATACAGATAAGTCTGCCTCATATCTTGACTTACATCTAGAAATTGACAATGAGGGTCGGTTGAAAACAAAACTTTACGACAAAAGAGATGATTTCAGCTTCCAAATTGTGAACTTTCCATTTCTTTGTAGCAACATTTCAGCTGTGCCTGCATACGGAGTATATATCTCCCAATTGATACGATATGCCAGGGCTTGTATTTCCTATCATGATTTCCTTGATAGAGGATTGCTGCTCACAAGGAAGCTATTAAACCAAGAGTTTCAAATGGTGAAGTGGAAATCATCCTTCGTAAATTTTACGGACGCCATCACGAGTTGGTTGACCGTTATGGAATAACCGTTTCACAGATGATATCGGATATGTTCCTTATGTCGTAACTACAATACCCTTCCCTTTTCACGAATGTGACCTACCGAATTAGACTATTTACCGGATTTGTAATAACATAAGCAACACGACGGGTGCCACATGTGGAGCAGGATCTGTTTAACCTCCGAGCACCTGAGATCACCCCAGTTTTTAGTGGGGTTCGTGTTGCTTAGTCTTTAGTTTTCTATGTTGTGTCTTCTGTACTATTATTTGTCTGTTTGTCTTTTTATTTTTAGCCATAACGTTGTCAGTTTATTTTCAATATATGAGTGTGACTGACCCTCTGGTATCTTTCGTTCCTCTTTTACATCACCCCTTTCCCATGGTAGAAGTATTTATGCAATACCCAAACCTTTTAAAAACAAAGTGGTTTTCTCAGTTAATATGTAATTACTCCGTCAAATTACTTCGTGTCTACCAATACATGTTGGTACTGTACACTAGAATTTTACCTCGGTTTAATTGTTCTTTAAAACAAAATCAACACCATTGCTTAGTGATTCGTAATTAAACTACGCTTTTTTTCTGCCAAGACTACTTTATTAACGACGACACCATAAACTTGATTACTAACCTCAAAGGATTTTCACCTCACTCATTATCCGTTGCGTGTAAACAGTTTTTAATGAAGGACTAACCCCCTGGTGAAGTCCAATTCATTTTTAATCTAGCAAACACTAGATTAAAAAAAAATATTGGTGTGTGTTACGTTGTTTTCTAAGGATGAAGTAAGTGTTGTTTGTTCAGTGTAGTAAGAGTCTAAGCATGAAACAAGACCTGTACACTCTATGTCACTAATGTCATCATCATCATCTAAAGCTTTACTCACTGCATCTCAAATCTTAGATTTAGAGGTTCTAATGAGTTGTACGGTGTCTTTGTGTTTTTTACATTTTCTATGAATACGTCTGGATAATACCGTTAACCCCATCATTCCTAACGAATTAATGACTGCTAGAGAATTTAAAGGAATACAAGCAATGGCTTCGATTCCTGTTGCAGCAGTGCTAAGTGCACTGGTTGTACAAATAACGTTTAGAACAGAACAGGTTCCTAATGCAAAAGAAAGCACCTTGTTTAGTTTATTATATGTTTTTAAAATGTTGGTATATTTAAGGATCTCTACCTCTAGAAGGTGTTCAACGAATAGAATTTTGTCTTCCCGATACTTTTGCTTGTTAGAGTCTACGTCATTCATTTATTTATAACAACCAACCTAGAAGAGGATCTTGACTTAAAGGACTATTAGGACCTAACACATGTAAAAGCAAACCACTACCCTGTTTATCATTTTTATAAAATTGACCTCCATGTTTTAAATACAACCCATCTCCATAGGTGTTAGGGAGTTGACCTGGGATGAGAAATAGATCTTTACCTTGTTTTTCACAAATGCAAACATTACTTCCACGTTTAAGGTAGAGACCAGAACCAACGGCTTTACTCATGGCAGCACTACCAAAACCACTCAAAGAACTTTCATCTAATGCGGATAGCTCGCCGCGATATAGCCTTTCTGTGCTAATGCGGCGTAAAGCAAACAACAATCAATCAATCAATCTAATGCGGGAGTACTGTTAAAGCGAACATATGAAGAGCTCGCATGGCTAATCCGGCTAACATTCCCGAAAAACTATCTTCCTTTTGCAAGTTTTGTTTGGATTGTTTTACACTCAGCTCCAAGACCATACCACCTTTACCACTTTTTAACAGCTTTTCGATTTTTTGTATTTGTTGCTGAGTGAGCAACATCTTATCGTTCCCCTTTAAATTAGCATGCGATAAACGATTACTAACAGGACAACCATTCTTGACTGCTTTTTGTAATTTATTGGCTAAACCATACGTATCATAGTTCATTTATTTTTACCTAACGAACATTTCTTTTTTAGGGAACTGGTTTAATTCCCTTAAAAACAAAACCTTTTGTTTTTAACTAGGTTTATGTTTCTTTCACTACACCATACTCGTGTTGAAGGGGTTTTAACAGTAAAGCACGTTGCATGTAATACGTTTTACTTACAAACAGTTTTTTAAACTCATCATACCCTAAGGGTCCACCAAACACATGTAACACTGAACGATGACTAGCACAACAAGGTTCAGGTACATGTGGGTCACTGACTTGTTTAAACATGTCTAACAGTAATGCTTTACTCTTAACAAACATGTAATCATGTGTATTGTCTTTAATGAAGGCTAAACAACATTCAAACGAACAAAAGGGGTAAGGAAGCATCACATACGTTTGATTATCTAACCTGTATTCCATTACTGTTATGTTACTCCAATACTTAGAACACGTGGATTGGTAATGTTTGTCTACAGGACAAAACACTGAGTCAACTTCAGAGTTTAATTTACACACATACCAATAACATCTCTTGTTGTGTTCCATATTAAGTCATTACCTTTTTTGGCTTTAAGGTGTTTTATATCTCACGAAGATGAAAACGTATGCTTAAATGTTCACCTCTCAGATCAATGGGAGTTCCATCTTGATCCGTCAGAGAAGTACTCATGCGATTGATGGTGTTCAGTGTGACTGGTAAATAGATCAAGTTTTTAAGAGTTTGAATGATTTTCATACCAGGGGATACATTTAGGAAGAAACTGTAGATGGTGGGTTGTTGTGATCCATTGACATAGCTACCACTGATGATATCACTATTGACGAGAATGCTGTTGGTGCTGATGATGTTGACAATGCTCTCACCCTCTGTGTAACCGTTTGTAGCTCGATTGTGGGTGTAAATTTTTCGTTCAAAGCCTAGCACTGTATTGATGCTATTGTCAACATTAAAATCTACTTGATAGTTTTTAGCTAAAGTAAATGTTGCCCTCAGGTAACTGTGATTAGCACCGATGTGAATTTTGGTGAGGTGTTTGTTGAGTTGTAGATTTCTTTGTAACAGATATGGAATCTCAATGCCTCATGCGGAAACCACAGTTGAGTTTTGTTTTGCTTTGGAGTGTGTTGTATAGTTTCATCTTGTTGTCATCTGAGGGGACCAAATGAAGAACGAACCATGATAGTTTACGTAATACTATCTTTGCTGGATCTACCCTGCTGCTCTTAACGCTGCGTTTACATCAGAGTCTCGCACGAGTGTGGGTTCGTGTTTGAATCCATACACAATCTTATCATAATCCCTTCAAAACCAAAGATGTGTTTTAAAGGGATGGCAAATAAAACATTCCTTTGGCTGTAGGTTTTGCGATGATGTAACCACGTCTAGCTACAAAACCAGTGTATCAACCTCGGCTTCAGTCGTAGTATCTTTATACCACAATTATTTAAGATCTCGCGATTTACTAAAGTCATTGGGATACGTCAACAAACCCGAGATAGAAGTGCTATACCTGGATCATTGAGGTATTCAATCTGCTGACCGGACAGTTTATAACCGATGCTTTTGAAGAGATACATGATACCATTGTTGACAAGGGATACCAGATCTGCATCGGCATACGCTGTGTCGTCGTTTTTCAGAAGTCGTCCTTCCACCAAAAGATAACTCTCAGCCGGATGAACAAATCTTGGGTTTCGATGTTGATTCTTATTTCAGCACCTGAAGTGTTTAAGGATGCTCCAGTTTGGGGTTCGTATTCATGGACTTGATATTCCTGAATACTTTCATCAAAAGACAAACTTTCTGCGACACTAAGTATATCATTCATTTATTTATAACGTTTGACGAGACTTGAATGGTTGCAATACCACTGCCTGAAATGATGCTGTTTTAATAGGCTTGATGAGTTTTTGCTTTTAGAGGATGAGATGATGTTATTCAAACGGGCTTGAGGAGTCTTCGATTTTTGTTTTCTACGAACCACATGATCCATAGCTTTGGTAGCTCTTTTTCCACACCTTTTGATGCTACATTGGTGGCAGCAGTCATGACTTTACTTCCTAGAGTCTTTGCGGAAGAAGCGGTAAACACGCGTCCAGCTAAATGAGCGATCGTGTCAAACAGATCCATACCACCGACCACATATTTACGTTTGTATCCTTTTAATGATTAACATTTATTTATAGGAGTTTACGATGAATATCTTTATTCATTTAACTGTTAATGAAACCACCCTTTTCATAGCATCGAAGATGGCTACGATCTCATTGCATATACCACTGTTCCCAGCATGATTAGAAGCAATACACAGCTCTTAGCAATCGAAGAGTTGGTTAAAATTTGAAGGTAGAAATATGGGTTGTTGCAGTCCATAACCATACTTATGTTCGTTGTAGATAGGTTTGACAATATTGTTCCATTTGTAACTCTTACTCGCTTTAGTAGTTTTAGAAAGAACTGAGATTCTGTGGTACATGGTGCCTGTGCTTTTAAGATCTCGGCAAACTGATCCAAATCATCAGGATCGTAAGTGTCTGGTACCTTCATCACCATGAGTTCCCAAAACCAGGAGTTCATTTCACTAGCTAGTAACCAGAATTTAGCTTAAACGGCCAAATAGGTATTAACCATCTTTAAAAAGATTACTGGAATTTTGAATCAGATTAACAAAAATAAAAACGGTTTTCTATCTTATTCAATCCATTTTAAACTATTTTAATACCAGTCAAATAGATTCCTTGCGGTCATTCAAGTTATTTTAAGACCCGGTTATCTCCGTCAAACTAATAAGCCACGCCCCGTTAAACTAATTCAAACTGATGTTAAGTCCTTTAAACTTTAATGTGTCCGCCTCCTTGTAAGGTAAATCACTCAAGCAGAAAAGCAACCCAATTCATTCCATACGTTATCGATTTTCTTTACAAATATTCACAATTAAAATGACTTAATGACAAATACATAAGAAAATAAGTAACTAAAAGTTTTGATCCAAGATATATTTTTAAAATGCAGCAAGAAAATGAACCAGTTGAAAATAGAAATTTCCGGTAAATAATATGATTTTAATGTGTCCACATGCAGTAGCTCTTTATTTGAAAGAGTGTTGATAACTGATATGAAAAATCGAGTTATCTCAGTATTTGTGGTCTCGAAACAATAATTTCTAAAAAAATTAAAACGAGAAACGGAATCAAGGATGGTGAAAGACTATAAAATATCAAATAGAAATAAATTAAATGCAATAAATGTGTCAGTCTGTTACTCTGTATGTAGATGACTATTATTTATATTTCTGTTCATTTGTCGTATTCCCGTATATTTACTTTTTCTCTTCGTCTGTATTCCTATTGTGTATTCTTTACGATTAATCAATAAAGGGACACATGTAAAAGAACAGACAATAGTCATTGTTTACATAATTAAAATCGATAAAATTATTATTCCTTTAGGTTAGTAAAATCTTTTACAATTATCGACAAATAAAACAATATGTATTAAAAGTTTTATTAAAATTAATGAAACCTTTGATTGTGAAAATGTTGATATTGTTGACTTTTTTCCGTAAACAGTATAGTCTTGTTGAAATAAATTAACAAATGTATCTACTTTTAACTCTGTATTAAAGTTGTAATACTTGTCACTGGTGCAAAAAAAAAAAAAAAAAAAAAAAACATTCACAGCGGAAAAGGCTGAAAAAATCAAAATGAAACTTAAAAAACAATAAAGCACGGCTATACGATTGTGTTTAGTAAATATCGTGCAATTCAGTCCTCATCAAACCCTCTTATACATGTAAGTACCGCACATCGTTGTAACCCGCAAATAACTCAATTTACCGGAATTTAATATACATGAAACAGTAATTCTGGGACTATTGCAATTTTCCTCAACAATAGAAAATTTGTCAAACTGTAAATTGTCCACCCCTTAATAAGGTTATGTATGCACTGAACAGTGTTTTAACAAAAGAGCAACTTAAAACAGGAGCGTAGAAATGATTACTAGTATAAACATGAGGGGTGGGGTTCTACACGCTCTTCCGAGTGTGATAATTGAATAGTTTTTTTAATCGATAAATCCTTTGTAATACACAGGCCTTCATAAGGAGTTTTAAACATTACGATCCAAAAATAAGTCATTGCAAAGCAAAAGAAATTACACATTGAATATACAATGTACATACAAAATTAAAAGAGTATGATGAACTTAAACATGTTAAACTTAAATTTATTCTAGGTTCGTAGAATGATAGTTTGGTATGCTTGCCATTTGAAATATTTCCGTCCATTATTTAATATGGTTTTATTTATCTGTTCGTACTTAATGATGTTCCTTGCTTTCCAAATTAAAAATCCCTGTTAATAAAACCGTATTGACAATTACATCCTATATGTATGATTCATTTGCAATACACAGAAAAATAGATTCCTCCAATTTGTTTTTTAAGTTTTGCTTTGATTTTTTTTTTTTTTTTTTTTTATATATATATATAATAATGAATTTATCTTGTTAAAAACAACTACTATACATCATTTGTTTTTATCCAATACGCGAGAATATGCACTTGATTTTCTTAACCATTCCTACGAAAGTAACAAATCCCATTGAATTGTTGGATTTATTTCTTATCTCTTCTTCAGCATATACTATATAATGAAATTTGTTCCATTGTAATTGGCAAGCTTATCTAGTTGCAACATTATTTTGTTGAATTTTACTTATATCATAATTTCTTTTTAATTGATGATGTATAATCAATATTACTTCACACGAGGGCCACACATCGTTAAAGAACATCATGTTCTTTTGATTCCTTTCGATGGATTGCCCGCAATAATACAGCAATCCATCAACAATTTAAAGGTAAGGATGGAAACTATATACTACATGAAACCGTTACTTTAATTTTTGCATCTTAAATGTTTTCTAGAATGTGCATATGATAAAATCCTATTAATTTTGGGAAAAATTAAATTTTTTCGTTTAGTTTTGCGTCGACTGGGTACCACATAATCATGTTTTTAAGTATAATATAAATATCGTTAATCAATATTTGTAACTGCTAATATTTAAATAGACATGTGTTTACAACACAATATTAATCTGGCTTAAAGAAGTTGCAACCATTCTAACGTCCAGGAATTATTATCAAATACTTTTGAAAATGAGTGCACAAAATTGAGGGCACGTGACAACAGTAAAATCTAGTTAACAAAATCGCCATAACTGGTGATAAAAGTGTTGTGATCAAGACAAAATCGAGACGAATACACCTTATGAATAAAAGGAGATGTGATAGATACGGCAAGGAGACATCAACAACTCAACAACACAAATAACTAGAATCCGTCAACAATTGACTGTCTACAAAATACGTCAAACTTGAACAATGGTCCTACAGTTGTATTTAGCACAAATACTTTGCCTGTTTGGGAAGTGTGTACAGGGTACGTCTGTGATTTAGAACAGGGTAAAACTGATGAAGGATGAATTACACAACATCGGACTAGGTGAATTGTGGCTACGCCAGCCGGAACTGACATTTAAAAACGCCTTTTCACTTATAAAACAGCGCCTACTAGATATAAAAACACAAGAACTATATTCTTTGTTGGAAAACAGTAGCAATTAGTAGTGTGCCATTTACAAAAATATAACCACAAACCTAGATTTTCAATATTACTTGACTAAATATATACCTACTCTATACCGAAATCCCGGAAAGGCTATTACAAAAAAAAGACTAAATCATTAAATATTGAGAGTGGTCGTTTTTGAATGTTCCCGTAATGATATCGTTTATGCAAAGTATGTAGTAAATGTATTGAGGACGAGTTCCACTTTATTCTTGTGTGTCCGGCATATATAGACTTGCGTGCAAAGTTTATAAAACAATACCACTGGTATAGACAGAGAGTGTATAAACGGATACAGTTGTTAACTCTACAAAATGTTAAGCAGTTGACTTTTTGGAAAATTTATTATCCTGGCTTTTAAAACGAAGAACCGTATTTTACAAAATAATTAACATTCTCTATCTACATGTTTTATTTCAATTATAATTTATTATTTCTTGTTTACACCGATGAGCTGTAAAGCTTAATGTAATAAAGTATATATTATATTGTATTTTAGAAGACCTACTTTATAACCGTCCTATAATACAGTTATGTATGTGTATGTTTCTTGTTTCAATTAGCATGTAAGAGGGTATGAATGGGTTACCACCATGAATGAGGGTATACGTATGGATGAGGTTTACAGATTAGAAAATAATGGTCAAAAAGAAAAGATTAAAGGATTAGAAGAAAGAAATGGACCCAAAAGTATAGAAAACAAATTAAAAGTGTGACGAAATATAAAGAATAGAGAATAATTGGCAGAAAATCAAAGAGAAGAAATGGTCCACAAATGCAAATCTACCCCCTCTTTTCCACCCCAAATCACCACAAAACGCTTTCGCATATTTACATATCTATACAAATATTCAATTTTGATTTCATGGTGCCCCAGACATCGGGGTTCTTGATCCGTCCCTGTTAAATTTACATGTAGTCTGTGATACTTGTAAAAAATTGTCAAAAAGGTGAATTCTAGATCCAATAGGCCGGGTGTAACGTTGACTATACAAACCACCTTGTACTATAGTGTCATATTTATTTTATACATGTTCAAAAGTTAATATTTCTAACAAATAACTTACTTACTTTCTAGCAAACCAGACTATGACATTGTCTCTGAGCAAACCAACTTGAGAAAAACACCCTTTTGTTGCTCTAATCATAACTGGAAATTGACTTTAAAAAAAAAAGAACTTTTACTTTATTCTAATTAATACAAAAAAAAAAAAGAAAATAATGGCACCGTTTATAAAGTTTTTTTTTTCAAGTATTCTTTATCGAACTACTATCAACCAAGGAATGTAAATCTATACAAATCCTTGTATCAACTAATCAATTGTTTATGGCATAAGGTTAATTAAACATGATGCTAGGAATTTTACTTATTTGTGTGTCACGTGCCGTTCGTCACGTGCGGGTGCCACGCGCTGATTAAAAGTCGTTTTGCTTCAAGAATCATAATATCAGTCTATTGAATCAGATTCAAAACTTTATATTCATGCTTTACATGCTTATATCTTCCTGTATCCATGTTTTCGTGCTCCTAAAACACACTGTAGTGTCCTTAATGCAAAAACTTTATTCTTGGTACGACCTGAGACATGTGTGTCTTTAGGTGTACTAAGAAGTCCTTCGGAGTATTTCTATACATGCACTACTGGCAATTCTTACATGAGGTATATGTTCACATTTGCAATAAATAATAATAAAAAAACAAAAAACAAAAAAACAAACGACTTAATTAGTTCTTAAAAGGTTCTTTATAAAAACTCTAAATTCATGATACAGGCTCCAAAGTCAACACATATTAGTGATTGTGAAAATATGATGGTTTTGTGCATTTTGGACGCAAAAACACGAATAACTCTAAAAAAAAAATAAACAAATGTATTCTTGCTCTCGATCAAAACCCAGAGATGCCTTGTATATTCCACTGAATTTATCATATCGATGATTTTACATTTGTACTTATTACGTAATAGGATGTGTGTCCAGGTAAGATGATGATGGGAGTTTTAACGACCTTGACTGGCTATACAGCCCTTGCACGGTCGGTAATCCAGGTAAGGGTTGACAGCGGTGGAATATATACTTAAGTGTGTGTCATCTTCAATTATACATCTGACGATGACACTCTGCTTTAGGGCAATTCAGTGTATATAGAAAAGAATGTATTTTAGAGTATACAACATTCCGTCATAAAAATAATTCAGAAGGTACACGTTATTAAGGTCGTTCGCGATATTGATGAAAATAAAGTGACGGATCCAGAACTTTTCATAAGGGGGCCCGCTGGCTGACCTCATAGGGGGTGGCTTCAGTCATGCTTCAGTGATTCCCTATATAATCAAACAAATTTTTTCCCACGAAAGAGGGGATGGGTGCGGGCCCCAGGGCCCCTGGATCCGCCTATGAAATATTTACAGACTTATCAAATTTCATGCCATAATAATTTCCAAAATGTGACAATACAAATCATTGAAATGGCTAAGCTGTTTTAATATCTAAATATTCAGTTATATAATAAGATATTGGAATAATAAATCAGTTTATTCTGTTTGTTCTTACGAATATTTGGTATGTTTTTCTCATTGTTGCAGACCGCGGAAGTGACCGACATAACATTTGGTGATCGTTATCTCATTGGTAATCATTCCGCATCTCCTTATATTTTCATATAGAGTAAAAGAATGTCTCAATCCATTTCATTAAATTCATTAAAATAATCTATGTTCCAATATTTAACTTTCATATATAACATGACTGCGGAACCCCCTAACCGAAACAAAAAGAAAACGAAAGAAAAAGGCTAACACTATTTATTACAGGCTGCTTGTAAAGAAGATACATATTCGGCTTTTAAAAGTTCATGAGATTAACTGCAACACAAGTGATAAGCTTACATTCGAAAAAAAAAATCATATAGGAAAAGTTTTATAAGAATTATTGTATCATAGTATAGGGTTATGCTATTTATCTTGGTGTTTGTTTTATGTTCCTGAAATGAGATTCGTATTAGTTCTACCAGACTGTTTAAAATTATGACGTTCAAGTAAATCTATCATCACATATTCATCGAATACTGTATCATTTTGTGTAACTCAGCAATAATTTCTTTCTAGATAAACTTTTTTTTTTCATTTTGGCGTTCATTATTTACTAAAATCAGACTGTTAAATGTTTTATATTTGTCAGTTCGGGCCTTTCATAGCTGACTACGTGGTATGGGTTTTGCGCATTGTTGAAGGCCGTACGATGACCTATAGTTGTTACCCTCTATGTCATGTGGTCTCTGGTGGGGAGTTGTCTCATTGGCAATCATACCACATCTTCCTATTTTTACATTGTCACTGGCAATTAATTAGATTCAGACGTTTAGAATATGTTAAGATTTAACAACACCAGTACGTATACAGTGCACGTGACAGATATATAAGATTTCGATTACAACAAACTCAGAATAGTTAGTGCTTTGATTGGTGTGTAGAATTGGAAATCACTTTCTTCTTGCTTTTGAAACGAAAATAACGAATTAACTATAAAATTCTCTATACTATACGATACAATTGTATAGGGCTCTGGTTTCCTTTTATTTTCTTGATAGAGGCTTGCTACTTGCAAGGACGCTGTGTTACCAAGCGGTACGTCTAAAACCGCTCAGGACATTATGAGTGCACTCAGGACTCACAAAGTGCATTCAGGACATGTAATAGATGTTTTAGTGGGCGTTGAGGGTATGCATTCGATAGATAATTTATTTTTGATCTGTTATAGTTTTTGTCCAGATAAAATCTATACAATATTTAAAAAGTAATTGAGTTTTAAATGGCATGCGCCGTTTCCTGGGATATGTCATGCATGACCGATGATTATATATACTGAATACAAATTATCATGTTGATTAGGTCCTTTGATCTTTAATACTTAGAAGTGACTAGGATGGCAATAACCACATAAAAGTAAGCTTTGCATACAAACAAACAAGAAATTTCCTTGGGAAAACAAAAAATTAAGATTTTTATTGTTTTAGCTAAAATGTTTAATACATTTTTCGTTTTGTTTGTAATAGTTGAAGCCAGTTGAAAATTTAAGAAGTCTTCACACGTCTTGTCTTGTCTATAGTCTGAAAATTTTCCATTCAATTAATTTCGTTTGAAAACGTTAAAATTGATCTTTTCATTGCAAACCGTGGCTTCCATTGGAATAAAACCCTGTTTCAACTATACGATGAAAGTCCTATAATATAAAACTTTGTAGGTATAGTTCAGCATTGATAGTTAAAAAAAAACATCGGATAATGCATCAATAAAGCGTCTGATACATAAAAGAAAAATACCAAAATATATGTATATGTTCCGGACCATATGAGTATTTGGACCATACGCGTATGGTCATGACCATATGCGTATACCTATATGGTCCGACCATATGCGTATAGTCCGACCATACGCGTATGGTCGTACCATATGAGTATTATACTCGTTTGGTTATTAACGGGCCAGAACATATGAGTATTTAGACCATACAGGTATTTTTCAAATGAATCCTAATTTCCTTCACACGATTTTCTAATTGATTCCTTTATCTTTACATATTGTCTGAATCTTGGTGTATCTGTTATCTTGCTTTCTCTGTGCATTTAGAGCGTTTTATCTTGTCGACTTTTTCGTCAGTAAGTGAAACCATAGGCGTTTTGGGCATGGTCCTTTTTTTTTCTTTTTTCTTAGTGTTTAAATTATTATTTCAGAAACAAAACTCATTGTAATCTCAACACATTTTCATATAATTGTTCCATAACTCGGAAATGTAAAATCTTAAATTTATAAAAATCGAAACGGGCGTATAAAAAAGGAAAGAAAGAGGGTTCAATGAATAAAATTCCTTTGAGTTAAGCAGTAGACTTCTTGTTTAACAGTTCATTTAGATATTTTTGAAGTTTTTTAGAAGTCGACATATTGCGTTTCGTACAAAGGAGAAATCAATAATGACCATACCAACAAGATTTTACTATAATTTTACTTGTAAGTAAAATTCTCTTTATTTCATTAATCATGTAACAATATTTACAATATGATTGAATAAGTAAAACTTTAATTTTAGAAACTCTTAATTTATGGGACTTCTTTTAATCGTGTTAATTAACCGGACCATACGCGTATGGTCGGGCCATATGAGTATATATGCATATGGTCTTGACTATACACGTATCGTCCAAATAATCATATGGTACGGAATATATATAAATATCATTTTATTATGTGCGTGTTTTGTTCTAACTTCTTGTAATGAAGATCCATTTAAATAAATAACGTTTTGACTGTTGAAATAATTTACAAGACACTGTTGTTTTGGCGTTTTCATTGTATTATAGGGTAATATTATTCATAGAGAGGTTTTGTATGCAAATTTTGTTTAAAAAAAAAAAAATGTTTGCCATTTAAACTCATTCTTGTCCAGGGGCCTGTTTATCGAAGCGCTCTTAGGACTAGGACATGTCCTAAGATCATCTTAGGACGTATTTTAGTCCTAAGTGGGTTTATTAAACATGTCGTAACTTAGGAAAAGTCGTAGGAATCGTCCTAACTTTAGGACACCACAATAGGTGTCTTAAGATGGTCTTAGGATGATCTTAACTTTAGGATATATTTTATGATGGTTAATTTGTAAATAAATACGATTGATGCCTCCTATATATGGATCCCCTTTATGTAAATAAATGTACATAGGTTGAAATATTAAAGAATATTTACTTTGAAAAAGTTCTGAAAAGGGGTCCATTACCCAAGCGCATATGATCAGTAATGAAATACTTTATGTATTCCTTATTTTAATGAAAGATGCACGAGATTTGCCTTTGAACTCTATAAAGTATAAAACCGTGACACTTCGAATTAAACTCACTCCGATTGTCTTTTATTAGTTTTCACTGTTACTGTTGTTCACAAACATTTTTTTTTCAATTATTATATAAAACGTCGTCACATTTTTTTTTTTTTTTTTTGTTTCATAAAGTTTGAATGTACCATTCTTTAAATAAATATTATTTATTTTCTTTATGATGATACTAATAATATTTTAAATTTTTAATCTTGTAATTATTTACTATTGATGAATTCAATGCATTCTTAAAATTTATAGAATTCCGATTTTTCTTTACGCTAACAATTAGGACAGCTGTTAGGACAGCTGTTAGGACATCCTAGCTAAGATAGGTTTTAGTTAAGTCTGCTATATATGCCATTGTTTGTCTTCTTTTATAAAAAGGGGACACAAGTTCTCATTTTGCTATTGCTCTTGTACTGATTGACCTATTGACATAAAACAAAACTTCATTAACTATCGTGTTTATGCTGACATTTACGCATCAAGAATAGTTTTATAGTTCCAACATTCTTTTGGGTTTAAATAATCAGTATTGAATTTTTATCATTTTTTTTCATTAAATCATGGACCGGATTTTAACTTTACAGTACTTATTTCTCCTTTGTTCTTTATAGCATGTTAACAAAACTTTCCCAAAAATATCTTTATAGATTGTCATATATCATCTCATAGCTAAATATTAAATATGAATATTTTGTGTCGATAATATCCGTAGTTCAATATATATTTTTTTATTTTCTTACATGTTGGAAGCGAGGGTATACATCACTAATTTCTGGCAACCAGGCATAAATATGACTAGCTGAATTCGTGGAACATTCCCAGAGCATGATTACACAGAACATTTTTCCCAGTTATCATGAGGGACTACCTAGAAATTGTCCAAAATGTCCAAAAATTGCGATTATTTAAAATCCCCCCTTTTGAAATTTGACCACAGTTTTCAAAAATCTGCACTACTTTGGCACTCTACGACATGCCTTAATCAAAGTGTATTATATTTATCTTCAAAATAAAACCAAAATAAGCCGTCAGGTATTTTGGTCTATTAAAGTTTTAAATTTACCTTACTAGTCACCGTACTATAATGTAACATCCTATCGACAGATATTACAAAACAATTCTGATTTCGATCAATCACGGAGGTATTATCAAACCCAAATTAATTGGTATGCATTGGACACAGTTGTCGTTGGTAACTACCAGCCTACACTTTTTGGTAGAAGACTTAAAAGAAAACGTTGTGCAAAGAATATTATATGCTTTTAGTTTTTTATTGGGTTTCTACGAACATCCAAGGTAACTGAATTGAAAATATTTAACTTATATTCTTTGCCAGCATTCTTTATAAAAGTTTATCTTCCTTCACATAATGATATCTTACTGAACACTTTTGAAGATCGATATTGACATGATTCTTTGGTGTCGTTAAGTCTACCAATCCGTTTAGACATTCATGAATAATAACAATATAGTGTTATATAATCAGTCAGTATGCATGCAATGTTTGAACCAGTTCACCAACTCATTTTCAGTTGTCATGTATTTCTATGTAAATCCTATCACTAGTAACTGTTTTTATTACTGAAACGGTCATTTTAAACTGAACAACTCTTAAATGCCTGAAATTACCGCAAGAAAAAATGTCAAGATCTTTTTCAGTTATTCAGTACGTGTTCAGTACCCTGATCCGCGCAGGAGATCCAGTACAGTTCAGTACTGACTCAGGTAATTAAGAGAAAACGCTTTGCATTCAATTCAGTAGCGTCAAGAACGTTTTCGTACTAATCAGTACATCGATAAAATAGTTGTTTGGGAATTTTCAGTAGTGTTCAGTGCCAGGTAAATCTATCGATTTTGACATAAAATAGTTTATGCAGATTTATAAGGCTTGTCTCCTTCATTCGTGCTTGGACTATAATTTTCAGTACATTGATCGATTACTCAATGATATTGATTTCTTTCCGTGAAAAATACTTCTGCTTTGTTTTATTGCCCAAAATGAAATATGTTTGAAAGTTAAATAGCTATAAATTACAATATAAAAGAAATCTGTGGTCGGAATTGCGTATTTTTTATCTAGCTTTAACGTCGGAAGCGGCTATTAAAAAAACCACTTTAAACTGGCAAAACTCAGTAAAATCGGGTTCCACTATTTTAAAACTGTATATATATCTTGCTGAATATATCGCTAACGTCAAATTTGTTTTATTATTGTAAATATAAATTTTCTCTGTGACTATGATACGTTGATTTATGAGAATAAACTTCATTTATTCACTTTTCAATTTATATTTGTTTTATGTTTATTCGATTACATGATCATTAAGTATATAAATCTGTTAAATGAGACCCATTAAATCAGGCCCATAATAAATATTGCAAATACTTCATAAAAACTTTAACTTGATTTAGATTTTAACCCAATATGAATCATTGCAAAAACTTCCTATGACATATATATATGATAAATAAATAAATATATATAATATTAAAACTGTTCAAGACATTTTGTTTTAACAAAATTGAAAAGTTTTAAAATTCCAAAAATATTACCTAACACAAAAATGCAAGAAATTTGAGAGGGTGTGGATGTGGGTTTGCAGAAAAGAGAATATGAATGTAAGAATATAAAGAATAAAGAAAAATGTACCCAAAAAATAGAGAATAGAGATCAATGAGGTGCTACTACATAATGAATAGAGAATAAAGGACAAAAGATATAAATAAAAAGAAAACGGCCTTTGGTCTCTTGTGGAGAGAATCTTCCTTCACGATCATACCTTATATTCTTATTTTTATATATAACATTTTAAATAGTTCAGAATGTGTCTATACAGTGCCTCATAAGTCAACTATTGCTCGGAATTTGTCTTTTATTACTGTTCACATACATTGTGAATTTAAGAATATATTGGGTGTACATCAATATGATAGCAACTCTACGACAGCAATATCTAGAATACATTTTGATGCCAACATAAGTCTTTATCAGTAGACAGGTGTACTCATATAGTGTATAGCAGTTAGAAGTAATTAAACAGAAGCAATCAACAAACTTAAACATTCGTACTGAACATGCATGAAATAGTTGCCACTGGAAATTAGGCAATTATCAATCAATCATAGATGACATTATGTTTTAAAGCTCAAAATATAACACACACATATATGTATATATACGTGAAGCTGTGATACTATGACTATTTTTATTTAAGGGTAAAACCTAATTATTATTTTAAAATTTTATATAATCTAAACGAAAATCCTATGTCTGAAAATTATGTGCATTCCTTATATTGTGCATATTTGATTGTCACACGATAACACGCTTTAAAACTTATTTTAACACCCCCGCCCCTTTTCCATTTGTAGATCCATTGTATCTTACTTTAAAAAATGTCCATAAAGAGTTGAAATATAGTCAGTGCGAACTTCGGACGAATCAAACTTGTAATGCGTTAAAATCAGAATGAAATGTGCAAAATGTATTGCTTATAGATATAGGAGAAGGCATCATGTTGACAGAAGTGACAAAATGTGTTCTATATGCCAGAATGGACATATCGGAGACGACTATCACTATATTCTCGTTTGTCTAGTTTAAGAAGATGAAAGGAAAAGATTAAAAGATACCAAACGAACTGTTGAAAACCCAAAACACTCATACACCTTTACAATTTCATAAAATGTATAAACAGTAAAATTACTCCTTCTTCTCAACCATAATTTTAAACATATTTAAACACTATTTCTTTAACCATTTTTATTTGTATTCTCATATTTTTATTTAGTTTATCTACTTTTATTTATTTAATTTATTTTGATATTCATTTTATGTTATGACATCTAATAATTTGTATTCATGTTTTATGGGAATAAACTATCTTTTATCTGTACATCTTCATCATTCTTTTAAAATTAAAAGTAAAACTATACACAGGCAACTTACAGCTGGGTGTATTAAACATGTGGTGAAAGCCAACGGTGGACATCCTGTGTATATGTGATTGGAATGGCAATTAACTTTTTGTTAATTTGTTACGACGACATGCAGTCGTACATGTATATATAGAGTGAACAGACAGGGACCACTAAACACCAAACACCTAGACTTGAAGTCAACAGTAATCGAAAAATTAAAAATAATAGTAATCGATATACAGTATTTGGATTAATTTTGAATCAAACAATATATCGTGTTTCTTCAATTGTCAGTATACACTAATTTTAGGTTGCTATATTTATCTTTAACTGTATATTATGAATATATATATTGAACATATTAAAACATTGGAATTTGAATAGAATATTTCTATAGGTCCTCTCAGTATATACGGTGACTTATTTTTTTTTTTTTTTTTTTTTTTATTTCTGTGTCGTTTGGTCTGTTTCATTGTCTCATTTTGGCAATCATATCACTTGCATCTTCTAATTTGTATATTTATTTGGTCCTCTTTTTTCACACAGCTCTTAACGTAATTAGCTCTTTGGGAACTACCATTCAACTGTAACTTGATTTTATTTTATTTTTTTTTTTTTATTTTAAATATCTTATCAGGAAAAGGGAATAAATTTCGTAATGTGAGTTTTTGTCATAAAATTTATAAAGCAAAATCGCGACAAAAATAATGCTTGTGTGGTACAAGAAAATCACAATGATCCACCTCCCTTCAGAGATACATGGTCGTTATTTTATATATTATTGCCTTTTAAATGCTGATATTATGTTCATTTAATTATATATTCATCAAGATCACGGACTGGACCTCAAATAAAGCTTGATGTCGGCATGCAAAGTGTAAACGACCATACCAAAGTCCAAGTTTAAATCATAATGCACGCAGCCAAATGCACGTGCATAAGTGTTACCCATTTTGGCTATGCTTGCACATAAAACAAATAGATGCAAAAGCCCATTATATGAACGTTCACATACGGCGCTGGTTATACTATCGTGCACACAATATTGAGAATGAAAATATGTTTTGATCTTTAACCTTGCATTCAATTGCTGACCTTGGCAATGTCTCTTTGGATTGAACCAGAAATACAACCATATTTTTACCCGAGAATAACTGAAAAGACCCCACCCTATGATTGGTCGTCACCTTAGTGGGGCTAAAATCTGAATACCAAGGCCTGACTGCCATAAACAACAGACGACGAACATCATACAGTGGATACAACATTTGATATGTATGAAAGACGACGATCGATGGACACAAAATGATTGTACTGAATAATTTCAACTGACCACATAACCCTTTAAACTAATTTATTTACATAGTTACTTGAACTCGTCTAAGGAATATATTTCTAGACAAAACGAATTCAGTATGTTTACGGTACAAACCGGTACAACACCAATAATGGATACAATTGTGGCTTATACTGTTTAATTCATTTTTAGAGCAAAATTTGATTGATTGAGTGTTGGTTGCTTAACGTCCAGTGGCAAACATTTCATGCATAATCAGGATGAGAAGTCGTATCAGAAATAGATTGTGAAGTAATAGGTATAATTTTTTAAAAATTTTCTCATCATTTGATAAAAGGATATTTTCCAAGCTATTTAAATTTGTACGAACCATATTATTTTCTGACAAAATTATATATTTTGCTCTAAATTAACGCAAACGATTCTGAAAATATTAAGAACATTGTAACGTAAGTCTCGGGAATTATTCGTTTAATAAGACTTTTGGTCATTTAAACCCCGCTGCATTTGTTTGCACCTGTCCTAAGTCAGGAACCTGTTGTTCAGTGGTTGTCGTTTTTGGTGGTTTTACACTAGTCAGTTTGGGGCTATTTATAGCTTGTTGTTTGCCGTGAGCCAAGGCTCCATGTTGGTTATTTTTTACAAATTGTGACTTGATGGAGAGTTGCCTCATTAGCACTCACACAACAACTTCGTATATCTATTTTGACCATAGAATATCAATTCTTTTTATTGTCGACATTTTTATTCCTTTTGTCTTGATACCTCTATAATACTTAAACATTTTAAAAGCTGACCACATTCTAACTTTATAATAGTTGACGCATATCAAAGCCATGCACGCCAATAACTTTATCGGAAGAGAAATAAAACAAAAGCAAAATTATTTGTCCTTTTAATCTTTGTAAATAAGAACAAAACATATGATTATACATTTTTGTATTATAGGCTTTACAATTGTTAATTACTTGAAATATAAAAAAGATTATGATTGTTTAATCAGTTGTTCTGTAAGTTGGCTCGTGTCAGTCGGTTCACTGATTTTCGGCAATATCAAAGAAAAACTGGCACGTGCCTATATCAGAGACATATATGTCTCTGCCTATATATTGTTCACATGGTTCTTTTCTATAGAATTTGGAATTTATGTATTAAATATCAATCTCTATCATAATATGAAAACAATGTACATGTAACAGCACCCTTCTAGTCCTATGTGGCATAATATATATAAAATATATGTACATTGTCGGAAAATATAAATTTAGCTGAAACAGGATGAAAAGCGAGGCTCGCCGAGCTTTTCTCCTGTTTCGTAGCGAGTACAAATAAATTTTATATTTTCAGACAATGTACATATATTGTTTTTATCCTGAATTTTTTCCCAACACTTGAAAGTTAAAGTTATTAAAGTCATATGAAACTTCAAATTAAAAAAAAAAAAAAAAAATGATGCATATGGTTTCTATATCTAAATGGCTAGTTTTAATTATAAAACATATGTACATATACTCTATTTTCCAAAAAATCTATAATTTGTCCAAACTTTAACTTTTTAATTGCTTGCTTCCAGCAAACAATTCGCCGATTTGTTTTCCGTATGCAGTGAACTCAGCGTGACATTTCTAATAAAAATCTGGTGATCGAAATAAGCATGGATCTGTCATTGGAATAAAATAAACTATTATCTTATTGTAAATGTTATGCACGTGCTCAATATCCATGCTTCTTTATTGATTGTTTACTAAGGTGACAATCGGTAAAATACGGCTTCAAAATACGACAATTAATTTGCTGCCATATTTTCACAACATAACAGACCGAGAGAACTTTTGTTGACGATTATATGATATAGATGCGTAAAATGATAAAATCGTGCACAGAAGACTATGTTAAACCTTTATGATATTTACATGCATTGGTTCAAGAATTGGATAAACATTATTGTTAACCAGTCACTCGTTTCATATGACTTTAATCTAAATCAGTGTCTCTAATTTCTCAAAGAAATCTATATAGTTTAAACACGGACCGCGAAGAGGACCTCAAAATTAACTGATACTGAAGAAGAAATATCCGTATTACCGCTTGCTCAACATGGAAGCTGGGTAACAGGAGACTTTATTTCTACAAATGAAAATAAAATAAAACAAAAATGTATTTGTATTCCTGTTATTTGTACAATAATTGACTAATTCCAGGATAAAAGTCCTTAGTGCACCAAGTAGTTCTTGGCCGTGTTTAGACGTACCGTATTTTAACTTCGGAGGAAAGCCCACTTGTTAAAAAGATTCAAAGATATAAAAATAAAAATCAGGCTGATTTCAGTTTTTTTCCTGAATAAAAAGGGGTTGAAATTTTAAAAGATATAACTCGAAATCAAAATTGAAGGAACACTTTAAAGGATTGGGAATAAGTTTAAGAACACGCCGGCGCTCTGGATGATGGACCACCTTTTCCACACGTCGAAAATAAGAAAAGATGTGCATCAACATCTGTCATTGCAATATTGCATTAATAAGGCGAAACAATAGAAACAAATATTAGTTAGAAAAACACGTATATAATGCAGACAAAAAACGTTCAAAATTGAGAATTGTCTCTTAATCATCACACCTCCTCATCAAAAACCCGAATAAACATGCCAAGGTACATGTTTTTCTTTTGCCTTAAGGTAAAAAAATTGTATTGAAAGTAGAATGACTTATGTTTATTTTCTTTGTATAGATTTTCGTATTTTATTAAAATTTCGTTCAATAAGAATTTTAGTTTTATTCTTAGTTTAAAATTAAGATGAATAATTTTACGTATTTTCATATCTCTAGATATATTACAATAGCCTTTAATTGCATTGTTCCATAGTAAAAAAAAAAAAAAAAAAAAATCGGCAAAACACCATTTAATTTACTTTGAAGCTAACAGTTTATCTGATCACTCACTAAAAATAGCGTTGAATGTTCTTTTTTATATTGGTATCATTGCGTTTTAATTCTAATTATTTATATAAATGTGTGTGTGTGTGTGTTTTTGTTTCTTTATTCTTGTCGTTAAGATTCATTTAAATAATTAACACGTTTTGACCAATGATAGGTACAAATTTCATTTAGTAAGATTTATTCCCTTATTTAAACTCGTTCTTGTCCAGTAATAAATTCCTTGAAAGATTTTGAAAAGGGAAATGAATAAATAAGATTTGGGTATGTATATAGAACCCGTTTTTAACTGTAGAAGCCGTACTTACCAAAATTCGCTTTTCAAACAATCAAATATCATATAGTAAGATGGTATATATCATTTTAATCGTTTTTTTTCCAGTAATACAAATGAATTTGACTCCGTTTTCTGTCATATTTCGGTTTTATTTCTACAACATTTCATGCAGTAAGATTTGGTTTTACATTGAGCTCGTTCTTGTCCAGTATTAGATTCCTTAAGCAGTTTTAATTGAAAAGTAAATTTTGAAGAATGATTTGTTGCATGTAAGACAAGTGAAAAGAAAATGTCTTAATTTAATTCCTTAGTAATACGAATGTTTTAACAAATCTGCATTTAGTAAGATTTTGTTTCTCTTAAAATCGTTCTTGTCCAGTAATATAAGCCTTGAACGAATTTCAATGTGAAGATTAATACTGAAAATGAATTTGTCTCCGTTTTCCTCTCCATTTTCTGAAAATTATCATATTTGGGTATCATTTCTAAACAATTTGTAAGTAGGATTGTAATAAGATTTGTTTTCACCAGGGCAGGTTCAGGTGAGGGCATAATGGGCGTACTCCCTCCCCTTTTCAGAAAAAAGAAAAATAAACTGTTATCACAGAGATATGTCTCGCCTTTTGTAATTTTGATAATGCAAATGTTGAAATTAAAATTGCAATACTTTAACATGTAAGTAATGCAAATATTCAAAGTCGATGAACCATGACTGAAGGTACATGGCTAAACAATCTCCATGGAATGAGATGTGCCAATGCTGATACAACTGCATACCAAATACCATTGACTTATTATAAGTCGTTCCTTTAAACAAACCTAAACACAAACATTAACTTGTAAACTATGTAAAAGTTTCAAAGTCAATGAACCATGATCAGGGTGGGACTATATAATCTCCATGGAAACGATACTTGCAAATGCCAATAAATTTGCATACCAAATATCAATGACTTAACAATAGCAGTTCATCTTAAACTGATTTAATCGCAAACTAATACATTGTAAACTAAGCAAAAGTTTCAAAGTAAATAGACCATGACTGAGGAAGCGGGGCCAAATATTCTCCATTGAAATGAGATGCGCTAATGCTTATACAACTGAAACCAATTAACGTTGGCCTACCACTAATGGTTCCCTTGAACTGACCTAATCACAAACTAATACATGTAAACTTAGCAAAATTTTCAAAGTCTATAGACCATGACTAAGGGGCGGAGCCAAATAATCTCCATGGAAATAAGATATTCCCATGCTTATACAACTGCATACCAAATGTCATTGACCTACCACTAGTGGTTCCCATAAATTGACCTAATCACAAACTAATACATGTTAACTATGAAAAGTTTCAAAGTCAATAGACCTTGACTGAGGGCGGGGCCAAATATTCTCCATGGTAATGAGATGTGCCAATGCTAATACAACTGCATACCACATATCATTGACCTACCACTAGTGGTTCACCATGAACTAGACCTAATCACAAACTAATACATTGTTGACGCCTCCGTCAAGTCGAGACAAAAACTATCGTAATCTGCTAATATTGTTACATTAGTGAATTTCACAATTATTTTATGTTTTTAGCACAAAAGGTCCAAAATGTTTCGCCTCGCTCCACTCGGCGAAAGATTTGATTCTACGCCCTCTTTCAAATATCCTAGAAACGCCCGTTTACATTCTAAACTAAATTTGAAAATGATTTTTGTTGTAAAACAACTTAATTTTTGTTTTATTTTGTTTCTCAGTTCTTCGCATGTTGTTTTCGTTTTCTTGTCTGTTGATTGACACGAAATCCGTTCAAACAACGACCAAGTCTTCGTGCACAGATTTTGAAGTGCCAAAACCCCAGAAACTTGCTCGTAAGCCAAACCAAAGGAAAAGACCAAGGACAGCAAGTACGCAGCCAAGATATAAGACTTAGCAAATCATAAAAATAAATACTTATCCGTCTTATTAAGGTTAAATTATAAATATTTTCATTGTAAATATTGTACATAATTGTCTTCTATATACCTATGTATATGGTTTATTGAGAATACAAATATAAAATTTCAATAAAATTTTATATTCAGTAAACAATGTTTTTGCTTATTAAGTTGATTTTGAGAGAAAGAAAAATCACAAAGAAAAGAAAATTGAACTTGTTACAGAAAAAAGGCAACTATAAAACAATATGATTTTGTATTTTCTTTTATATTCATGAACAGCAGAACGCAGAACAACACAATTGCTTGACAAATAAACTGAAAAGTACATTGAATAGGTTATTTTATTTTTCTCCATAAACGTAAAATTCACTATGCATAACTTAAATTTAATTACATTAAACAATCCCGAAAGCTTTTTAACATCGTGTTGTTCATTTTGAACGTAACACTGTTGATCGGATAATTCACGGCTCAGTAGTTGTGTAATCAGTGACACGTGCCCTCATTATTTTATAAGAATTAACATATCATAGCTGTCAGTAACTGCGAGTACTCTCAGATCTGTACTTAGTGTCTTTTTGTTGTTTGGATGTTCAAGTACCCGGCCACGTCCACTTGTATTTGTAGTATTTGTATTTTTATCCATCTGATGAGTTAAGCCTCTTTCAACTGATTTTTATAGTTCGTTCTTATGTTGTACTGTTACACCACTGTCCCAGGTTAGGGGGAGGGTTGGGATCCTGCTAACATGTTTAACCCCGCCACATTCTGTATGTATGTGCCTGTCCCAAGTCAGGAGCCTGTAATTCAGTGGTTGTCGTTTGTTTATGTGTTACATATTTGTTATTCGTTCATTTTTTTACATAAATTAGGCTGTTAGTTTTCTCGTTTGAATTGTTTTACATTGTCATTTCTGGGCCTTTTATAGCTGACTGTGCGGTATTGGCTTTGCTCATTGTTGAAGGCCGTACGGTGACCTATAGTTGTTAATTTCTGTGTCATTTGGTCTCTTGTGGAGAGTTGTCTCATTGGCAATCATACCACATCTTCTTTTTTATATCTATTTAAGTTCGATTTTAAATTCTTTCAAAATTTACCCTTTAAATAAGCAGTGTGTAACAAATATAATCATTCGTCCTGTGTGCAAATGTGATCGACTATATAGGGTCCTGGGTGAACTCAGGAGGTAATGAGCAGTGTTTAGACGTACCCGACAAGTATATCATCAATGATAAACTTATCAATAAGGTTATGATCCATTGCTTTATATTTGCCAAACTACTGTTATTTTCATTCTTCTTATTAATCTCGGGCCAAAGCCTCATGCATAATAGTAGTAAAAGCTAAGGCAATTTTGAATAAAGCAGAATTAAATTTTCACATTTTGTTTTAATTTTCAATATAAATGCTTACATCCACATCAGTTGAACTCTGGTGGAAAGTTGCTTTATTGGTAATAATATACCACATCTCCTTATAAAAATTATTTTATATATAACTTCTTTTAAACTCATGTCGTCATGAAACGCATGAAATATTTCTCACTGAACGTTTGAAATCAGCAAACAACAATCAATCAATTTCCGTTTGAATTGCTTTACATTTTCATGTCGGGCCATTTATTGCTGACTGTACAGTATGTTTTTTTTGTCAATGTTGAAGGCTGTACAGTTGCCTATAATTGCTTACATCCACTTCATTTGAACCCTGGTGGATAGTTGCTTTATTGGCAATCATGTTCCAAATTTCCTTATTTTTATATTATATAACTGACATTTAAGCTCTGGTCGTCCTGATCTTGCATGAAGTATTTGTCACTAGGCATTTAATTTTAAATAATCAATAATCCATTAATTTAAACTCATGTTAAATAAGTGGAAAACCATTTGATATTTAATATTTATCTTATTTTCTTCTTTTTGGGAGTGGATGGGGAGGAGTTTTTAATATGAATATGGTGACCTGGTAAGAGCTGAAAAGCATGCTGCTTCCATACCATAAAATGTTTATCACACAGCTCACATTCTTTTATATCTGCATTCATTTATTTGTTATTTCGATTTAAGGAGGCTCGAGGGTACAAAAATTCAGCAAAAATATAAACATTTTGTTTTCATTACAAATTGTATTTATTACACTATTAGTTGTTACTTTATGATATGGTACAAAATCAACCAAAAACATCAATTCGTTTTGGCCCCAGATGACTTTTAAAATGTTTATATCATTGAAAAGCTCCAAATTATCTCCCTTTGGTGAAAAATGCTATTTTTTGCATTAAAATTTTAATATCTTTTAAACTCATCGGTGACCTATATTTTTATTATTTTTTCAAGCAAGCTGTACTTAAACTAAACTGTTGAAAATTTAAGCGATTTCTGTAATTAGGTTCTTTTTATTTCGATATTACCTTTTTTCTCCTATTAGTTCAACAGAAAAAGTACCTTAACAAAATGCATGCTTTTTCGAAGGCAGATTGTGAGCTTAAATGAACGGTGACCCCATATTTTTATTTTATTTTCTATTAAGTATTGATGAAGTTAATTTATACCAAAAATAGCGATATCCTATATTTGAAAAAATTTGATTTATACCATGAGCCCCTTAAATAAAAGATGCCATGTTTATTATGTGGGGCCACAGTGCCTATACCTTTCTTGGATTGATACAAATATATGTCCCACACAAAAACTCTTGTGAGTGATTTTGATAGACGTAAACCTGTTTCAAAGAAAGAATTGACTGTCGTCACAGATTTTTGATTGTTTTTGTTTAACTTATTCACAATTTGATAATGACGTAATCACACATGAAATTATTACAGTATTAACGTGTTGTTTTCATTTTCTTTTTATGAACTTTGGACGATTCAGAGCTTGCTAAATTCTACCATGTTTATATACCCCGGGTCTTTTTTGAATACTACTTGCTGCTCTTATTATCATATGTCTTTTGCATGTTTTGATTGGGGTTTTTTGTCGTTCGGTTGCTGTTATACCGACGTGTAACCCACAGAAATGCCGAACTAGCTTAAATACCGATATATCATTTATCTTGTTAAAGAGCAAACAAACAATTTTACCCTTTTGGAAACTTTTAAATTGTCACATAATTTTGATGCTGTTGTTCGTCTGTTGTCTTTTTCTTTTTATAGCCATCGCATTGCCATTGGAAGTTTATTTTCGACATGCATGTACAATGATGTATGAGTTTGAATGTCCCTTTGGTATCCTTTGCCTTTCTTCTCTTATAAATATGTAAAATCAAATTTGAAAGGGACAGTTTGACACTTGTCTGAATCTGTAAGGGTATTTATGTAAATTGTGATTATTGAACCAGAGATTGTACATTGACCGTATGTTGCTACATGTAACATCTATCTCATTTGGTCTCTAGTTGATAGTTATCTCACTGGCAATCATACCACATCTCTTAAATTTGATATTATACAAGACTACAATATCATGAATGTAATTAAATGTATAATTAAATGTACATGTAATTGAAAGTTTATTGTTAACTGAATTTTTTATAGGAAAATCAGCTCAATGGTCATATAAATAAAATGATACTTTGAAGTATTGTTTATGCTTGACCAAAATAAAATGCCAGTTTTGTTAAAAACAGTTCATTTGTAGTCACATTTAGACTTTATGCACAGTAATCAGTCAATTGGTAGTAAACAATTGCAACATATCCTGAAAATTAAAGTTAACTATAACATACATGTAAATGTTCACTGAATCTATGAAATCTTGTTATTCCAAATTGCTTTTTCAAACAAATATTTTTCAATGCACTCATCAAATTCAGATATATGTACATGTATGATGCACTACAAATATATGCACTAAGACTTCCTATTCCAATAATTTCAAATTGCTATTTCAAGTGAGTAATTATCCAAGGTATTAACAGCCTTCTAGAGTTGAATGATCTTTCTTAAAAAATATGAATTTGCTATTTATTCAATGCACTATTTCCTTCTTGTCCAGTTTAATCCCAATATCACTTTATGGTACTGTACAATGGTGTTTGAGCTATTCATTTTTTCATATCTCCTCTTTCATATTTTGCAACTATCAGCGATTGACATTTATATTTCCTACAAATCATAAGTGCACATTTAATATTTGTAGACTACTTCCTTCTTCAAGCTTGGAATCATCTACAATAAAAATAAATATATGTATATATTGAGAATGAACTTGTTTCTTTAATTGCTATGTATTGTGTAACAAATATTGCAACTTATTACTACAATAGCTACATGTATCGATTCCTTTTAAAATTTAGCAGTAAACCCTGGATTTTATTTGACATTTGAGTTTTAATTTCTTTCCTCATTACTGGGATTGAGTTTGGGGTAATTGCCTCAAAATTGTAGGAATTAGGGCCAAAAAGAGCTAAAACAAGCATTTTCTAGTTTCAGGACAATAACTTGTGTGTAAGTGTATGGATCTTTATGAAATTGTACTACAAGGTTCCATATCACAAAGGAAAGCTGGGTTTGAGGTTGGGGTAATTGCCCTAAACGTTTAGGAATTTGGAACCAAAAGGGCCAAAAACAAGCATTTTAGAGTTTCCAGACAATAACTTGTGTTCAAGTGTATGGATCTCTGAAATTGTAATGCAAGGTACCAAACCACAAAGGGAAGGTTGGGATTGAGTTTAGGGTAATGAATCATAAGGGGTTCAAAAATTTGGGGGATTTTTTCCTTTTTTTCCTTTTTTTTCTTTAAAATTTTCCATTTTAAGTTGGTTATTTTTATTTATATATAAAAGCAAATAATAATGATATGGTTTGATTTCATCAAAATTGAAATATTGGGGTTCTTTGATATGCTGAATCTAACCGTGTATTTAGATTCTTAATTGTTGGTCCTGTTTTCAAATTGGTCTACATTAAGGTCCAAAGGGTCCAAAATTAAACTGAGTTTGATTTTAACAAAATTGAATTCTTGGGGTTCTTTGATATGCTGAATCTAAACATGTGTTTAGATTTTTTATTATGGGCCCAGTTTTCAAGTTGGTCCAAATTGGGGTCCAAAACTTAACTTTGTTTGATTTCAACAAAATTGAATATATGGGGTTCTTTGATATGCTGAATCTAACCATGTATTTAGATTTTGGATATTAGACCATAATAGGTAAATTGAAAATTTTAAGTTATTAGACCACATTCATTCTGGGTCAGGAACCTATGCTGTTTCAAATATTTAATCGCAATCTAAATTCAGAGCTGTATCAAGCTTGAATGTTGTGTCCATACTTGCCCCAACTGTTCAGGGTTCGACCTCTGCGGTCGTATCAAGCTGCGCCCAGCGCAGCATTTTATTCAAAATGTTTTGTATATCCAGTAAAATTACATGTGTGATACCTACATGTATGAATGACCCTTTGAAATTTGCCCTCAAGACAATTTACTGTTTGGTTGACATCTGTATTGTACCTATAGCATTATAGTATGTACATGTATATTCTACATGTTCTAAATTCTGGTTATTACAAATACATCCTGATTATTAGCTATTCTATTTCACATTTTACTACTAGTACAAATTTGATGTATGGTCATGAATTTATTTATTTAAGTAAATATATGATATATCTTGTATATATATACATGTATTATAAATAAAATATTTTTGAGGAACAAATTAATTTAAAATTAATATTGTAAGGCCTAATAAAATGATATGTGTGTTTCCTATTACATCTTTGAAAAAATAGGTAGGTAGGAATGGATTTTTTTATTTTACAATTTTATTTTACATTGAGTCCATGGGAGAGATTAATTTGACTTTAACAGTGCTTATTGAAAATGACATAGAAAATGTAAGGTAGACTTTGTCTAACTTTAAGCTTTAAACATAGTGTTAGTAGGAAATACACATACTTTTTATTTGGCCTCACAGACATAGTACTTTATGTTGTAAAAAAGTTAACTTATTTTCTAGATAATTAGATAATTATGAATTTTATGACATTTAAGTTTATATTAAAGTTAATATAATCATGATAATGGTCCAAGAAAATAAAAATATAACTTAAAATGTTTTCAGCCATGAAACATATAAATATTGTAAATAAAAACACCTTTATCTCAAAACTTTATGATCACTTTTCCTGTACCTTTTGTTTATGGGTTTTGGTCCCGAATTCTCCAACTGGTAATAAACATTGATATAATAGATAAGGAGATGTTGTATGATCATTGTAAATGAAAACTATCCACCTAAGACTAAAGGACGAGGATGTTTTAAACTATAAGGCACTGAACAATAATCAACAATGACCATAACCCATACAGTTTTGGTCGTGAGAATAAAATGCTAAGCATGACAAATGCTGAAATTGTCATAAGAGAAAACTAATGCCATTAGCATGATTAGCATGATTAGTTATGTTCTAATTTATTTGAAAATCAGGAGATGTGGCATGATTGCCAATGAGACAACTATACACCAGAGTTCAAATGACAAAATATAAGCAATAATAGGTCACCATCTGGCCTTCAACAATGAAAACTCCCATAATGTATAGTCAGTTATAAAATGTCCAACATGAACAATTTGAAACAGTTCAAAATGTTAAATGAGAAAACAAAAGGCCTTATATTTAATTTCATTTAGGAAAACACATGACAGCCATGAACCAACTCACACCACTGAATTACAGGGTTGTCTTTAAAAACAAAAATCCTAAAAATCTGAACATGTTGAACTGTGGTTGTTATCATATCTTAAAAATTACAATTTTCTTCAAATGTCATGATCAAAGGTAACCATAGTTACACTTAATACCACCTTCACCTAGTGACAGGGGCATACAAATAAATTCCACTGTCTTTCATATTTTCTTAATTTCTTAGCCTTTATATCCATTTTGGGGTAAACAATATCATTTAGGGAATAATGTTTATTCTTCGCATAGTCTCATATATACTCAAATATAAAGTGTGTGATAATGAGTAATATGCCAAAAAGACGTCAAAACATATGTACCTTGATGCATATTTTCCACACTCTTACTAACATGACTAAAGTTTTCCTCGTCCAAATTTTATGAAATTCATACACAATGCTAAGAACAACAACACTGTTACACACACAGAGATCAAAGTTAGGCAGCGAGTCATTAATCGTTCTGGAGATGCTCCTTTTAACTTTGATAATTGCAAAGCTCGAGCTTTGAGATTATTTTATAATTAATCATAATTTATCTCAGGTTCACTATTAAAAAGTAAAGAGATGTGGTATGACTTCCAATGAGACTATCTAATCATTTATTAGCTAGTCAGCAGATTGATGTTAAGTAAAACTTAAATTTCATATATTTCAAAAACATATTAACCCTCTTGTTGCCGGAGGGACACGTGTGTCCTAACCGGCTGTGCCGGAGGGACACATATGTCCATGTTTTAATTTATGCAAGCTTCTCATCATGGCTGTACCTCTTTCAAATAAAAGACAAAAGATCAAAAGTGTAATATTTTTCTACAATGGTTCCCAAATGTAACGGTCATTAGGGCATGACGTCATATATCGAATGACGTCATTGTTGAGCATGGGACGTCACAAACGTCGAGCGGTCGTATTTTCTGGCACACGAAATGCAACCTTGAAAAACAACTGGCAGCAAGAGGGTTAAGGTGTATGTGTGAGGCTAAATTTTTCAATAAACTTTAACTGTACAGCCTTTTCTTCTGTGTATCATAGTTGGTTGTTTTTCCAAGCAAATTAAAAAATCAACAAGTATTGAAAACACATTATTTTATACAGATTAACCAGCAAAAAAGATAAACAAGTTCCTGAAAAGCATTATATATATGTATTTTGATTGATTGGTGTTTATCGCCACTTTCAGCACTATCATGACTATAATTGTGCTATTTCCTAGAGGTCTGTGTATATTGGTGGAGGAAGTTGGAGTGACATTTAATACACCCATTTAAGCAGTTTTAAACATGCACCTTTCAAAAGAGAAATTGTTAAAAATATCATGAGATATGACAAAATAATGATTGACAAATGGTAAATTTTATATTTTTCCTACCACACTTCATTTTTGAAATTCAGTTTAAAACTGTTTAGGAAAAAACATATCTTTTAATGGGAAATTTTCAAACCGAAAGAGACACATCTGCCACTTCTATATAACTAGGTGCCATTTTTAGCTCAAAATAGTCAACTTTAAAGTTCGTGTGCACTTTCTAGTAAATTTCATGTGTCAACGCTTATGTTAATATGTCACATAGGAACCAAAAGTGCAGTAATATAACTCCTCCTAAAAACAACTTGATACTGGTGTATAAAGATTTAACTTTGACTTCTGATTGTACAAATAAAATGATGTAAAACCATTTCATGCAAATGCTTTCCTTTTTCCACAAAACAATGTTAAATTATATCCATCCGATTTAATACTATGACACCTATAGACATGATAGATATTTTAGTATGGGTCCAACAGGAAGCTCCCATGTCATGCTTGTCAATATTGTTACCCTGCTGACCTGCCCAGTGGCAGATCCAGAGGAGGGTTCCCAGGGGTTGGAACCCCCCTTTTTTGACGATAAATATTATACTTTTGAATTGGGGCATTCCCCCTTTTAATCCTGGGTTTGACCCCTCTTTGATGTGGCTGGATCCGCCCTTGCTGTCCATTATTATTTTTATGCTAAGGCTAAATTTAACACCATGATCAGCTGCTAGTTTGAGATTATTTTGTTTTTAAATGTAAATGTCGAAGAACGGGAATTTCAATGCAACCACCTCCCCTTTTTATGATAGTGGTCGATCATATCAACAGTTAATGATCATTCAAGGTTCACAAATCAAACAAAAATTCTTGTAAAGGGAGGAATGTATATAAATATCAATCAAAACTGTCAAAATGTCTTTAAAATATATACTTACGTTACTTCAATCGGACACTTTCAATCGGACACAGCAGACAAATGGCGCGAAATTATAGGGTAAATAATTTCGAAAGCTATCGGGGGTTTTCACCATTCTAATCTTTATACGTACAGCTGTATACCCCGCTGGATAGAACTATAGTAGACTCATTTTACAGTCATCAATATTTTATATTTGCGTAACCATTTAAGAATAATTATAAGAAGTCTATTTGTTATTGCAAGGACGTATATAAGTTAGTTATACGTCCTTGGTTAGTGCAAGTATTTAATATAGTATTACTATATACAAATCCTTAGTTATGCCATACAAATATTTAAACAGTTATTATTTGTGTTATCTTTTATCTATTTATGGAAGAGAAACAAATGTTAACAAATAAAACAAAGACGTGTATCTACAGTCCAGTTGCCGATTATGTCTCGTTATTAATTAATGTTATTCATTGTTTTTTCGCGTTTTTTTTTTATAATTTCGATTCCTCTGCTATTCAAAGGAAACAATCCTCATGTAATTTTAATACACTGAAAATACTGGACAAAAGTTCTATCGATGAACTGACATGTACTAAACTGTACTTTACAGTACTGGATTTACTGCTAGGCGTTTTTCTTAATTACCTGAACCAGTACTGACTGGCACTAAATCGATCGCGATAGTTGGTGTACTGAACACGTACTGAACAACTGAAAAGATCTTGACGTTTTTCCTTGCGGTAATTTCAAGAATTTAAGAGTTGTTCAGTTTAAAATGACCGTTTCAGTAATAAAACATTTACTAGTGTATTGAATTGATGAATATGACAAATGTAATGTAGATATACGTTTTCATGTCATTGTCTTCTAATTAACTTACCACGCAACATGCCAAATTATAACGAGATTTGGTGGCTCTTATATACTCATAAGTTACTTAATCCCGCCAAAAGTGTTAACTACTGTGTGTTGATTGTTTGCTGTCACACATATTTTTGTATTATTCATTGTTGTTGTATTCGATTTTTGTAAAAGCAGTATCTTTAATCGAGTGTGCTTTGTCTATATGATTTTGTTTTGTTTTCATAGTGATTACGATTATAACACAATGCTGACTGATGTTGATTAAAAATCCAAACTTTTTGATTGGGTTCCAATAATATATCCTTCAGAAATAGAAATTAAAGAAACAACAGACACGGCTTCCTCTACCTCATTTTTAGACTTATACCTCGAATTTGACATAAGCGGTCATCTCAGTACCAGAATTTATGACTAACGAGACGATTTTAATTTTAAATTATCAATTTCCCCACCTTAGTAGCAATATACCAACTTCACCTGCGTATGGGATATACATTTCCCAACTCATTCGGTATTCAAGAGCTTGCTGCTACTCAGACTTTGTAAAACGTCAGTGTCTGAGCAGAAAGTTGATGAACCAAAGGTATGTCAAAGAACGTCTCGTCCTTTTCCTAAAAAATCATCGGAAGATACCAAGACCTTGTTGATAAAAATTCCGTATCAACTTCACAAATAATACACGATGGTCTTGAAGTATAGATGCTAGGTACTGACGTTGTTTATCATCTAATAACGTGTTATAGTATTCTTTTATTTGTTTTGTAATTTATTACTTTAACTGTTTAGCCTATTTTGGCAAAAATATCCATTTGACGTGGCTCGGTACTTGTACATCCCGTCATCGTGTTGTTGTGCTATGTTACATTTTGTATTCTTGTGTTTCTTTTTGCTAATGTGCACTGTCTATATGCCTTTTGTTTGTCTTTGTTGACATGTTTGCTTGTTTTTTTTTTTGTAGTGATTAAGATTATAACACATTGTTGACTGCTTTATCCCTATTTTTGACATTTTACCTATTATGTATGTTGGTTTTGTTCACACATCGTTGTCAATATAATGGAATTTTATGAGACTGTCATACAAGTGAGAGGTTTAGCATTCGTTTGATGTGCTTCAGCCTTTAATTTTGGCATTTGATAATGGACTTTCCATTTTGAATTTTCCTTAGAGTTTAGTATTTTGTTATTTTACTTTTTATCTATAGTCAGTACTTTATCATCTTAAAAAAACGTTTAATTTTCCCAAAGATAGTTTAAACATCGTTTTAATTTATCTAGCACAATGTCTAAAGTGTTCTATTGTACAAGGTCATAATTTTCTATGACGTTTTTACCCAAATCCATTGAATGTTGGATGTGTACTGGTTGATATTTAAGTGTTAGATACATGATTTTGTATTAGGAGTTATTGGCGTTGAACTAGCTTTCAGTAAATGCGATTAACTAGGATCTGTACTTTGTCTCTTATTTTCTATTGTTGTTTTTTGTGTGTGATATGTATTGATCTGAATAGTTAAGCCCTTATCATGTGATTGTTATAATTTGTTCTTATGTTTTTCTGCTACACCAGATTTAGCGCCAGGAAACATGTTTACCTCTCCATTATGTATGTGCCTGTCCCAAGTCATGACAGGTAATTCAGTGGTTGCCCTGTTTGCTGTTTATCATATTTGTTTTTCATTTATTGTTTTACTAATCAGAACAACAAAAACATTTTAGTTTGCCCAAAAACTTGAATAGAAATCATATGAAGCTACGGAATATATATAGTCATTTCTATTCTCCTTTAAAAAAAAACGTCTGCAATTTTAAGAGAAATGTAAATTCGATTTGGTACCATTTCTAAGAAAATAAATAATTAGAACGTTTAGATGTATGTACATATTTTTATAATAAAACTTAAGTTATATACATTTGGTCAGTGTAGAGATTTCCTCATCTCTTTATATGACAAGATACTACACTGGAGCAGGGATAACAAAAATATTCTGATAAAATTGAGACACATTTAAAAGTTGGCAACTTTAGATTACAATACAGCCTTCAACAATGAGCAAAACCTATACCTCCTAAGAATCTATAAAAGGCCCAGGCAGGATAAACGTAAATCAATTTAAATAAGAAAACTACGGCCTGAATTATAAAAAAAAAAAACAATAAACGGAAAACAGGTATAATACCTGTATATAGTAATAAACGACAAACCCTTAATAATGTACTGACTTCCGACTAAGATGATAACATCCCTGTGTATTTCGTTAAACACCCTATATGCATATAGGACAGGCAATAACGTTTATCGAACGTATATTATTGAGTCGTTAATGAATACATCGTGTACTTCTTCACTTATTGATCCAAAATAAATCAAGTCAGTTCTTAATGGCACAGGTACATTCTGTCTTGTTTATGTTTTTCCATGAAAAAGCAGGAGAAGATTTTTTTTACACCAGACATTTTAACTGTAGTCAATAAAAAATCTTCATAATGTAATATATAATTTCAATTGAAACAGTAAGAAATTATGAATCGTTGTGATCATAACGTAACTTAATTGAAATTAGCTCGACCAACAAGCGTAAATCCATGAAACCGAATGGAATCTTGCTAAAAAAAAACACCTTGTCTTTCCTCGTTAACTCTATTAATTAATGTGAGAAAAAAACAAACAATTCCATCCGGTCAATTGATGAACTGTTATATTAAAATTGAGAATGGAAATGGAGAATGTGTCAAAGAGACAACAATCCGACCAAAGAGCACCAAGGCCACCAATGGGTCTTCAACATAGCGAGAAAATCTCGAACCCGGAGGCGGGCTTCAGCTGGCCCCTAAATAAAAATGTGTACTAATTCAGTGATAATGGACGTCACACTAAACTCCAAAACATATAAATGAACTAAAATTAAAAAAACATGCAAGACTAACATTTATTTGAAATGAACAAAAGGCAACAACCTCATGGCTGTTGATTGGTAAATGTTCGAGGAATAACGTCATGCATTACCTGACGCATAACTTGTAATTGCTTAATCATTTAAACTGCATAATAAAATAGATGTAAAAAGTAAAATAACAAAATACAGAGCTCCAAGGAACATTCTAAATGGAAAGTCCCTAAGGAAATGGCAAAATCAAAAGCTCAAACACATCAAACGAATGGATATCAACTGTCATAGTCCTGACTTGGTACAGGCATGTTATTATGCAGAAAATGGTGGATTAAACCTGATTTTATAGTAAGCTAAACCTCTCATTTGTATGACAGTCGCATAACATTCCTTACTGTAACCTTGTACTTTAACAAGTATTCCAAAACATTACATATTTTAATATAATACCAAATAATTATCAGTTCTCTAGTTGTTATAAGTTTCTGTTAATAGTCAGTTAATATGATAAGTTAAATGCTACAGCCAATCTTTTGTGAATAATGACTTCTACGATATTGATAAAAATTTTCTGATTGGCGCTATAATTTGTATTTTTGGTCGTTGCAAACAAAATGGGCCTTCGAAAAATGTATTCATAAAATGCACATTTCTTTACTTCTTCCAATACATTATCTTCAGTCGTCGATTATATACTTTCTTTAAAATTTGATACATTCAGACATTTCAATTAATCTGGATATAAATTTTCAAGCGCACGAACTACCATATAGTTTATCAGAAACTATATCGAGGAGAAACAGTTCATTCAAAACTTATTCATCACTTTGTTGTATAAATACGGATATCTAATTCATAATAGCTACTTTTCAACTAAAATGATGTCGGCAAGAAAGTTGATCGAACATCAGTTGAGCCAGTTTCACATCGCAGTTAGTACTACGGCTTAAGGAATAAATCTTCTATTAAAACATCACAACTTGTTGAATTACATTTACAACAATAAATTATCAAAATAACAGCAAATCGGCTTTTAATTAAAGTATTAGTGTCATTGTGAAAGCCGTTAACGGTTATAAATCCTAAATGATTATATATCAAATATTAGAACTTAATCTCCAGGTTGTCACTTGAAACTTGAAATTATCAACATAATATTAAAATTCAAAGCATTGACTAAACTGTTAATAACTTATTGCACAGAAAAATAATATGTGATTTTTTTTTTTTTTTTTTTTTTTTACACCAGAAATTTTAACTGTAGTCAAGAAAATAACCTTGCCAATAAAACATATAATTTCAAGTGAAACAGTAGTAACGTATAAAGCATTGTGCTTATTCCTTCAATTAATTGACATACCTGGACTAACAAGCGCAAAATATATTTAACTGAATGTAATGTTACTCGAAAAAACCTTGTCTTTTCTCGTTAACTGGGTTAATGTGTGAATAAATACAAAATTCCATCCAGTCAATTGACAAACTGTTATATATTTTTGTTGGAAATAAATAAAAGGCAACAACTTTATGAAATTATCAATATGAATGCATATCGGGTTTCAATTATATGTATAAGTGCCAATGTGAAAGCCATTACCGGTTATGATTTCTGAATGATTAAACATCAGCTAGTCGGTATTGAACTTGAAATCCAGTTTGTCACCAGCAACAACATAATTATACAAATTTGACAAAACAAAATTAGCTGACTGGTTCACAAAGTTATTGCACAGAAACAAAAAGTGTCACTTTCGAATCTATCAAGGACCATCACATCTTCTTTTTGAAGTGGGATAGGGGATGGGGTGCATTATAATTCACTTTTCAATACGTTTTGTATTGTAAAGTATTTATTGATTTTTGTTAGTATGTCTTTCTAGACAAGGCTTGTGCATTTTGAAATGGATAAGAAAAAATCATTTCATTGTGATTTTAAACAAATAAAAATATTACAGACTGAAACAAATCAAGTTAGCTCAGTTTGTCCACCAGATACATGATGTATCTTGGATAGCTGGTTAGCTAAGGTTCAAAGACTTATTTATTTTTTTTTTTTTTTTTTTTGGCTAATTATAGATCTTCGCCTGCATGACTAAAAAATACTAATGTGAATGAAAAGTATCTGTCGTGTTCGGAAATGGATCATTAGTGCATCGTCTCACGACAGAGATCCAGATTAGCGAAATACAGTTACCATCAACTAGCAGTTTACATGGTTGTCACACGGATCATTTTGCATAAAACAGTTGTTGTTTACCAGCCATCATAAAGAATTACTAGCAAAACAGGCAACACAAACCAGCAAACCAACCTCTAACTGTCATATAAAGAAACATCGGACAAAACTAAATAATAATGCGTAAGCAGTCAGATATTTAACCAATGAGTATTAAATTCCTGTGTATTTAAAATAACTCAAAATAATTAAATTGACAAGGGTTAAATTTAATCAAGAAACTTCATGTTTCAGGTCTTTGGTGGATACGTGTTTGTTAAAGCACATATATATTATTTTGTGTCCATATTCTCCGTGTTAAATTAAGACCACTTGTTTTTTTTTTTTTTTTTTTTTTTTTTTTTTTTCTTAGTAAAAGGACGTTTATTTCTACAGTACTCGAAAAACTACATTGAAAATTTGAAAATGTATAATAAAAGTTAAGTAAAATAGTAGGAAAATCGGATCGTTGTGCTCAAAACGTGAATTTAATTAAAGTAAGTTCGACTATGACAGTCGAGGCAAATAGGAAATTGCATAATATTATGAAATATCCTAATTAAATACATTATTATGAAATTCAGTAATATTAGTTATTCGAATAATGTTATTGCTATATTATGAGATTTCGTAATTCATAAAATTATGGAAATCCATAATATAAGAAGAAATTTTGATTTTCAATTAATTTTTTCGTTCGTTTTTTGGACCCCTTGACTATTTTTGGGAAATTCTTCGGAGAAAAAAGTTATTTCTGAGTGGCGTTTATATCAGGGCGTTAGGAACAACTGTCATATTTTCTACGAAACGCCTTAAATTCTTTCGAATCGCCACTATATGTATTATTTCGATTATTTGACAATGGGAGGTAATCCATATCGACCAAATGGGCAAATTGCGGTTATTGCTCTTTGATAATTATATTTTTATCTTATGTTGATGATGTGAAGTTTTAAAATGTCTTTATTACTTTGCAGTGATTTACATCTGTTTACATCTGTTTACTTTAATTACTTTTATTCATTTTAAATCATATAATTAGGCCACACCAATTAAATTCCTTGTTCGACGGACCGGTCCCCATATATTTTTGTCTAAACATTTTTTTTTTTTTTTTTTTTTTTTTTTAAAATATCCCCGCTTCCAGTATCTGGAAAAGTAATTGGGTATATTTACCGCGCTGGTTTTTTTTTGTAAACATTACAAAATTACAAAATGAATTAGCGATCGTCAGAGCGTTTTAATCGACGTCAAATCGCGACCCTTTAAACTGTTTCGAGCATAAACACATATTTCTTATCAAAGTCAAGGACGGTTGTTCACAACATCATGCCGATTTTCGTTGTTGGAATAAAGAAATTTGAAGGAGATATTTGTGCTAATACAAACACTTTTATACAAAACTTTCCGTACCCGCTGTACCTGTCCTAATTCAGGAACCTGTTCTTCTGTAGTTGTCGTTTGTTTGTGTGGTTCATAGGTTTCTCGTTTGGTTTTCTGTTTGAATTGTTTTGTACTAGTAATTGTTTGGCACTTTATATCTTGAAGGCCGTACTTTACTTTAACTTAGGGAGCAACTATTTAACTTCAAAGGGGGTATGCTTTTTTTTTTTTTTTTTGTCTGAGCAAAGCGTTTAAAATTTTATTTATATTCAACGCTATCAATCAAATTATTTTGTTTAAATTTGTTCAAAATTTAACATAAGGTATGGGGAAAATCTGCATTCAGAATATATTTCCCTTGCTTGAACAGAATATTTTTCATCAATTTAGGAATTAGAATATATTTTTAGGAAAAAAAAACATAACGATACCCGAACCGTCTTGAAGTTAAATGGTCGTTCCCTTATAATTGTTAACCTAAAATACATTGTGGCTTGGATGGAGAGTTGTCTGATTGGCATCATATCCCACTTTGTTTATATACACAGTGCCAACAAAAATGAAAAAGACAAAGAATAAAAACGAGAACATCAAAACGACGAAGAAACACAAAACCAACATACATATATAACACAAGAAACTAAAAAGTATACACATTAACGAACACAATAAATCCCTAAAACCTTGGGTGAACTCAGGTGTTCGGGAAGGATGAACAACTCCTGCTTCTTGCAAGACACCCGCCTTATTTCTAATTATAAGTCATGTCTTGTGAATGAGGAAAGACATCTATGACAGTTCAATGAAAATCATTTAAGACAGTTAAAATAATTATTGAATTATTCTGTTCGATATCTGATGTTCCCAGAAAGTAACAGTAATACAAGAAGCCATAAATATGACGCAATTAAAAGTGGGCATTACATGTTGGTGAACAGAAAAACACATCAGCAGTTTATATATTAAAGAAATGCCAAAGTTCAAGTTGTAAATCAAATTTCATACCATCTTGATCAATATTGTATGAACCTATGATTTTATGTTTCCAAAAAAAAAAAAAAAAAATATAATTGGTCGCCTTTACTTTTCGAGCTTCTCTTCAAAAATTTGTAAATTTTTTTAATTTTCAAATCGCTCGCTCGCACCAATTTCTGGAGTGGAAAATCTGTAGAACACGAAATTAAATTGTTGTGGCCTTAAAGACGTTAAAATTAAACTTACTTGTTAAGACTGTTGTCATTTTGAAACAATAAAACATTGATAAAATAATAAATGCATTTGGTGATAATGGTGTAATTTTCCAAATAAAATAATGACAATGAACAAATGAATTTAACAGTTAAAAGTATATTTTGTTATCAATTTTGTATATGCAGATATTTACCTTATTTATTGCGTGTAAAAGACACTCTGATAACAATAAAATAACGATTAAAATGGTTGCAAGTTAAATTATAAATGACATTGTGTTTTCTATTTTGTTGGGGTAATACATAACCTTTTGTTAAATGAATCATTGGTTAAACTAGGGTTCACACATTTTGAGGAGATTCAAACCAGTTTTCAATCAACAAATAAAGTTTTAGACATTTTTCTTGTACATGGAAAATCCTAAAATATAGCTTTGATTTATCGATAAACCCAGATTTAGCATGATGTCTTTTTAAACCGAGCCCTATCTGTGATCAAATGACAGTGGCGGATCCAGGGGGTTCCGGGGTTGGAACCCCTTTTTACGATCAATGCATTTAAATGCGGACATATAGTTGAACCCCCTTCCTCTTTATCCTGGGTTGGGAACCCCTTTTAAAAATGGCTGTATCCGCCCTGAATGATTTCCCAAATAGTATACAGTTGTCAAATTAATGGTCATAATGTAACGTTAAGAATTAAGACACATACAAAATGCAGGGTATTCGTAAACGAATGATTATCTTCTGAACGTACACTATCTAAATAAAAATCTAATCAGATTAAGTAGACACACTTCTGTATAATATCATTCCGAGTGATAAGTTTATCCGACCTGCCTACAGTTATAACATCACAGTTGTTTGAATTATTACAAAGAGATGACTCACTATGCCTGTGATCTTGATTTAAAGGGAATTAGTTAATAGTTTTATCGTTATGAAAGTGTTATACAAAATCTAAATATTTAACTTAACCAATGACAAGAAGGGATACTGTGCAACGATTAAAAAAATTAACACTGTATAAAATCGATATATTAAATTATTTCATATATAATGTAAAATTTATTCAGAAAAAAAGTTAATCTCCTCGCATGAAATTTATTTTAAAATTGTTACTGATAATCTTATTTTCACAAAGTCTTAAGATTGTTAACCACAGTGTGTTTACGCACACCGGTCTATTCACTTGCATAGTACAGTCTGAGAGTACTCGCAGTTACTGACAGCTAGTCATATATAATGTAAAATTTATTCAGAAAAAAAGTTAATCTCCTCGCATGAAATTTATTTTAAAATTGTTACTGATAATCTTATTTTCACAAAGTCTTAAGATTGTTAACCACAGTGTGTTTACACACACCGGTCTATTCACTTGCATAGTACAGTCTGAGAGTACTCGCAGTTACTGACAGCTAGTTCAAAGCCAATAACAACTTATAATAAAGCAGGTAAACATCTAAGATTATAATATCAGTACATATCCAACATGCAATGGATTTAGTAAAAGCCATCATTAAAGTCAGAGAAAAACCTTGTGCCATGCAAAAAATAGGTATCGACAGAAATTTAAGTGATAACATTGGAAACATATAGATAACTCGAATGTCCTAGCTTTTATTGTTTACAAAAGGTCTTAAACAGCCTGAAAAATACAGACAAACGTCGTGCTGAGTTATTTTAGTCGAGCGCATCCGAGAATGTGTACTTAAATTGGTCCATTTTTGTTCTTGTTACCAACTAATATTTTTATTTAAAAACTTGTTTTAGAGAAATTATTTCTTGCAAAAGCCATGCAAACAAATGTATCAAATTGAAAGAAAAGTAAATAAAAGGAAATCAGAAAAAAAATACCCAGCTGATACGAACCAACACATTCGTTGAAAAAAGAATTCGGGTTTGAAAAGTAGGAGTGAAACACAACAGATTTCTTTCTTAAATTGTTAAAACTATGAATTTGTGGTAACCCTGGGAAGGACGAGTGAAATGAATTGAGTGCTAGGGTGATCCGCTAGAATCAGACTCTTTCCGATGCTTTATATATAATTCATGTTATGGGTGCACAGTTCAGGGCAATATACCACAAGGTCAGATGCGGATCTGTAAAAGGGAGGGAGCATCGGGACCCCGACGAGACGACGTTCGGCGGTAAACAGTAAACAGTCTGTATTAATTATATATGTAGCTAAAAGGATGAGCTGGGGCACCCTGCCCTCCCCTCCCATAATCCGCCTTTGAAGGTTAATATTAACACAAAAGTATCAAAACTAGAAATTATGTTTTCACATGTATAAAGATACATGTCAGAAATCGTTTATTGACCAGATATTTGTAAAATTGCATTACCAACTCAAATTATATTTTAGTGTTATATATTGATATGGCATTATATCAGAAGCAGGTTCATGCGGGGACGTAGCGGTGTGCATCTCCCACCTAAAATGTGCAAAGCAAGGGTTGTCTTCAGCTTAATAAAAGACATTTCGATAATTTTAACTTAAGAAAATGTTCGCATCGCTCCGCTCGGCGAAAGTTTAAGTTTGCGTCCCTCCTCCCCTCACCTAAGATCCTGGATCCACCAGTCTTATCTGCCTTTTGTAAAAAAACACATGCAAATACATTCTAAATATTAGAAAAATATGATACGGCTGCGATAGCCTTGAGGGAAAGGGGGAGGCACTTCAATATTTTTTGGTAGGGTGAGCAGCTGAGACATCAAGTACTCCACCCTTTTCATATATTTTGTTTGTCAAAATATATACCTTGTCATATATCAATAAACAAAACAAAAAGACCTATAGATATATTTGGATATTTTTCATCTTCTGGTACAATGTACATTAGTATAGAGATTTTTTAGTCCCGCTTATCATCAAGTTTATGTTAAGAAGCAACGCAATTGTACACACCTTGCTTTTCCTATAAAATTGTCAGATCTTCAACAGTTTCTCTATTTGACCCTTTTATATCTTTCATTATGAAGAAATTTCAATAGACAATAATACATGTTTGGTAAGATAAATGTGGTAACACTCCCAGAGAGTTACACTTCCACTGGGTTTTATATTATATAATGAAAAACTGATAAAAAGTTACATTGCTCTTGACACTATGGAATTTCTTTTAATAATTGTTATCATGGTTCATTCATTCAAACCTTTGAATGTTAATTAGGTGCACATGTCAAAATGGTTGGATTTATAGCATCTATATCATAACTACCATCAGTGGAAATACCACATTGAAATAAATAGAGATTAATTGGATTGACAAATAGCTGATGCATTTACGACTCTGGTTTTACCGCATCGAAATTAAATACTGACAACTGATTAGTTTCAAATACTTATGATATAATCAAGCAACCTTTAATATATTTAATCTGATTTTCTCACCCTTTTCATATATCATGGAGCATAGTGACCTATTCCAGCGGCTCATCCTAATACTCATTACATAGTAAGTGCGCCCCCTAATCCTCTGTAAAACTTTAAAACACAGTGTCACTCCTAGTAAAACCTTACAATCCCCAAAGTACAAACGAATTAAATTAACAACACAAAATTACTAGAAAACACGTTTTTTTATTAATATATTATTCAGTTAATTTTACAAATATTTTATTTTTTTCTCTCGAAAATCAGTCAGCTAAAAATTCTTTTTCAAGAAGTAGAAGAGATAATAAAATAAAAGTAACGTAGACTAGTTGTAAATTTTATGAACAAAATAAGTGTGTATGTTATATACTTTTTACGATTCACATAACAAAGGCGGTTGTAAATTTTATAATGAAAATAAACCAATAAACCAAAATATTAAAGTTAGTAATAAAACACCTGTGACTTGTAAAACTTTCTAACTACAAAGAAAGCATATGCCAAGTCAATCTTGGAAGTAGAATTTCTAGCAGAATCAACAGGAAACATCGGTCGAAACGTCATAGCTGGGTAATGAATATTCATATTTTAGTAGAAAACATGCAACCATAGAAAGACAATAAAACCGATACAATATACATGTTGTATAAGAGATACAATGTAGGATATCTGCGTTCATATCTGTGGATATGGATATTTTAACACCCTGAGTATCCAAGTTCACCCTTGGGCGAAGCCGTACTGAAGGGTGTCAAAATATCTACAGGTATGAACCACCTATGAACATATATAACGAATTTATCCCCGGTCTTAGTCCAAATCTGTCGATTTTTAGATAAATTCGACAACAAAGTGTAACGTGAAAGCAACGTAGGGTACTACTTTTGGTACAACCCTTCAGGTGGTCAAATATATGACGTTTTTAATCCAGAGAGAGAGAAACTGAATGGGTCAATTTTGCGCCCAATGTTGTGAATGTCAAACATCAAACTTTAAGACAACAAGGAACAACCATGGAACTAAGGAAAACGCGCGTGATGTTCCCCGGTGTAATAGGTAGCAACGTCCGGGTATATGGGTTTGGAACAACCCGGGGCTATAGGTTTTGTGCGTTAACCAATCAAAATTCTAGAAATATACTAGTACCCGGCCACGTCCCCTCTTTGTATTTGTTAAATGTATTTCTATGTGTATCCTTCTGATGAGCGTTTTTCAACTGAATTTGTATAGTTCGTTCTTATGTTGTACTGTTACACCACTGTCCAAGGTTAGGGGAGGTTGGGATCCTGCAAACATGTTTAACCCGCCACATTCTGTCTGTATGTGCCTGTCCCAAGTCAGGAGCCTGTAATTCAGTGGTTGTCGTTTGTTGATGTGTTACATATTTGTTTTTCGTTCATATTTTGTACATAAATTAGGCCGTTAGTTTTCTCGTTTGAATTGTTTTACATTTGTCATTTCGGGGTCTTTTATAGCTGACTATGCGGTATTGGCTTTGCTCATTGTTGAAGGCCGTACGGTGACCTATAGTTGTTAATTTCTGTGTCATTTGGTCTCTTGTGAGAGTTGTCTCATTGGCAATCATACCACATCTTCTTTTTTATTTAAGCCGGGCATAAATGCTTATATTGTTGTTTCAAATTTTGAGCAGAGTGTGATCAACCTTTGAGTTGGAAAATGAGTTCCAGTTCCAGTTCGAATTTCAGTTGAGTTCAAGTTCGTATTCGAGTTTGGGTTCGAGTTTAAAGTTTAAGTTATACTTTGAGTTCGAGAAAAGGTCCGAGTAATAGTTCGAGTGAGAAATTGAGTTACAAGACGAAGTAGAGTTCGAGTTAAAATATTATCAGACAGTAACGAGATATAGAGGTTTTGTTGAAACACGACTAGAATGAATACTAGTATATAAAAGGATGAAGTTGAATAACAAACAGAGAAATCGTCAATATTAACATGATTATAAAAGAAAACAAAACAAAATGATTTTAGAGGAAACGGAAATACATACATATTAAACTTAATCGTTGGTCACTAAATAAGTCTAATTTATAGTGTGTTGGTGGTGGTGTTTGGGTCTTGTTTCTCTATTTGTAATTTCTGTGCCGAAATTTTCTATTCTGAATACATTACCACACCAGCATTCTCTTTTCTTTTGAACTGTTTTCCTCTATACTGTTTAAATTTTTCGCCTTTACTTTATTCTCTATTGTTTGCCCTGATATTCTATACACCCTATCCAGACTCTTTGATTCTCACGTAAGAATTATTTCATTTTAGTTGGACTTGAGACTAGAAAACAATGTAATGAAGAAAATGTTTTTTTTTTTTGTCGTAATAATTATGAAACAACGTCAAATAGTACAGTAGCGACATTTTGTAACGAAAATAAATCTAGTATTAAAACACAATTAATATTATGTAAATTTTGAAAGAGTTTCCATGAATATCAAAATTAGAAATACATCTAGGCTACAATTGCAATTACAGTTTTATATAAACGCCTCGTTTTGACGAAGAAAATGACTTGTTAAAGTTTTTTCCAGATTTAATATAGCTTGACATATGATATAGACTAGATAACATTCACTTCATTTTAATTTTGATGGATAGTTGTCTCATTGACAATCATACCATATCTCCTTATTTTTTATAGGACTCTTATTGAAGACCATTTCCTATAGATACTTGATAGGTTTTTGTTTGCTTTTGTCGTTGGATTGGTTTCTTTTTCATATAATTCATGTTTTGCAAATCTTCTTGTGTTCATACCCTGAAATCTTCAGATTTAAGACTTCAAAGATCAATGTTTGCCACTTTGTGATTGATTGATAGATTTGTATTGGATAAGGCCACATTCAGCACTATTGACTTTATCTTGGTTGCCGGGTTGTTGTATTAATGGAATAAACACATGTTATTTACTCTGTAACGCCGACATAATCTCATGCAAAACAAAACCTTTCTATTGAGGGGCTTCCGTTGCGGGTTATATAAATGCGCAGCAAGGAAAATAGTAAGAATAAGTTAAATAAGGTGTCTTGTACAGAATGCACTTGCATGTGCTCGATCGTAGTTATTACTCTTTGACCGATCGGAGATGGACCGGCCGGTGGCGAACCCTCACTGGTTGGGGACATGCCACGGAAGCAACTGATTTTACCTCATGAACCTATTGAATCCTCACAGTTCACCAGACAACAGTTACCGATAAATGAATAAATGAATGATATATACTCAAATCCGAACGGATGCTTACAACTTTCAAGTGTTTACTAGAAACAAGGCTAATTACCAACTGTGAACTGTAAATCGTGGAAATGCATGCATTTTGAATGTTCTAAAACAAATTTAAGTTTACATTGTATTATTCTTCAATTATTTAAACTTATATGCATAATTCTAATAGTATGGCAAATTATATAACCGAATATGAAAATAGCACAAATCTACTACGATTGTATCTAATATGTTACTTATACTATCCTAACGTTGACTGATTGATGACTGACCGATGACTGATCGCTAATTCTGTTTTACTAAGTACTAAAGGTGCCACGGTTTCACGCGTATAGACCATTTTCAACAACTCATGTAGGTGGCTATTGCAGAGCAACAGGTCCATTCCTGTAAAACTCTTATGTATACTCTTATCAAGTAGCAGTTTTTGTTCCCGAAACGCCTGATTTTCTCTAGACAAACTGTATTCATGGAGTAAACACATGTTATTAACTCTGTAATACCGAAACTCGGTCAACTCCGCTATACAAAATAGAAAGTTACTATTCTTCCGGTCAGCCGGAAAAATAGACAAAGCATCAGAATAAAACAAACTCAAATAAAAAAATGGCGTAGATATGATTTTATCTTTTATATAAAAACAGAAAATGTCAGCAGATTTGATAATTTCGTGTAGAATTCAATTTTGGTTGAAATGTTGCTTATGAAATACGTTCCCACCGTACTAAGTTCAATGTATATTTCTCAAATAGCTGTATACTTCGTTGGAACACACTGTTTAAGTGGTAAAAGCTTTATTATACAAAATACTAGAAAAAAAGCCGCGTCTTGAGAACTACTTGAAATGTCCAGTTAGTAGCTTCTGTTCTCTGTGCTACACAGGTGCTCCTAGAACGGAGGAAATAACTCAGAGAAGAAGACGACAACCAAAACACTGATGATTAAAACATTTTCACTGGTGCTAGATCGTAGTATTTTTATCTTCGAAAGGTGCGAGTCAAGTTCTGTCTCTGTGTGATACGGGTGCTCAAAGAACGGAGGAAATAACTAAGAGAAGACCATGATTTAAAACATGTCTTCAGTGGTGCAAATGGTTTTACACTAGTAATTTTGGGGCCCTTTATAGCTTACTGTTCGGTGTGAGCCTAGGCTTCATGTTGAAGACCGTACTTTGACCTATAATGGTTTACTTTTATAAATTTTGACTCGGATGGAGAGTTGTCTCATTGGCACTCATACCACATCTTCTTATATCTACTTCAGTGGTGCGAGTTTATTTATCTCTCTGACACGGGTCCTCCGAGAAAGGAGGAATTAACGCACAGAAGAAGAAAACAATTTAATGAATAAAACAGATATTTCTTCGAGTTTGAGTGGTGCGAGTTTGTGATGCAATCTATATTGTCATATGAAGAGATTACTATATGAAGTTATACAGTACATTATATACACTAACTATTTATTGTTATATAATACTTCAGACGATCGTCAGCTCGGGGACAAACCTGGCTAAAAACATTTGTTAACAAATGTAATAGTATACATGCAGATAATTATCATATTCCCCATTTGCATTCTCAATTTTATCAGGAACAGACCGAAACTTAATCACTAGACCTATGTGTTGTAGATGCTGTTCATTTTAAGGGCATATTAGTAAATAAACATTAAAATGAGGAGACAAAAAAGCTAAAAATGCACTATTTATGTGATTCAAGAGCTACACGATCTTCCAAAGGTAATTATGTTTCTATCTGAAACAAGTGTTACACGAGCTTCCGAAGGTAATACGTACATGTTTGCCTTATTTATCATTATACATGTTATACTTCGGTATTCAGATATGTAAATATTCGGGAAATCGTATGTCCTAAAAATAATCAAAAAGGAATGAAACCCGGAAAGATTCTCAGAGGAAAGAAATAGTGTCGTTGCGAAATTGTTTAAGGTCTGCAAATACGTTAGTTGTATGATCAAATTCGACCCTTCTGCCAAATTTGCTTCCTCTGCGAGCATATTATAGTCGTCTTAGCATTACTTACTGACTTACTCGCATCGTATATTCATAACTCACTGTAATGTGCATGCGCAATAAATATGATAATATGGAATTATCAAAGACACACCCTTCTATAAAAAAAACAAGACATATTTAAACTAAGCAAAAACTAAGTCTAACTGACTCCTGGGAAGGATTGAGCGTTTCCGTTAATCACCTGGGATATGTCTATGTTTGAAGAAGATTTTGATAATTCATGTACATGATAAGAGTGCACATCAGAATTCAGATGAAATTTGGGAAAAGGTAAATATTTACATTATATTCCTGGTATACGGAATGACCCTATATATATAGGACTCTGAACCGCGATGGTACTCCGAACCGCGATGGTCACGCTGAAGTGCGATGGTTTGACGCTGAAGTACGTTTTGATCACGCTGAAGTGCGATGGTGGCATTGTGACGCTATCTTGTTGATAGCTACGGCGAAGTGCGATGGTGGTTACGCTGAAGTGCGATGGATTACCTAAACTTTATTGTTAATGTGTCCCATGTCGATGAAAAGGTAAATTTGTTTGCTAGAAGCAGCGTTTCATGTTTATTAAGTAAATTATCGAGAATAGTAACCTGTTTAATTAAAAACAGTCATAACTAGATTTGTAATTGCGAGCAATAACGGATGGCACCCTTCTCCCCATTGCCACGGTAACGGCAGCCATTTTGAAAATTCGAAAATCAAAGAGCGCATCTATTCATGCCAATTAACGTTGTTGTAAAGTTTCATTAAGTTTGGAGCATTTTGAAAGTTAAGAGATTTTTGCTGTTTCCATGGTAACGGCGGCCATCTTGATTATGCCATACCCCGATTGCAAATCTGCACATGCTGGTTAACATTATGGTGTCATGTTATAGTTCCATGACAATTGGTTCATTAACGGCAGCCATTTTGAAATTCGAAAGTCAAAGAGTGCATCTACACATCCAAATTTACATTTTTGTAAAGTTTCATTAAGTTTTGAGCATTTTAAAATTTTGGACATTTTTGCTGTTTCCATGGTAACGGCGGCAATTTTGAAAATTCAAACGTCAAACTGCAAATCTGCACATGCCAGTTATTAATGCTGTGAAGTTTCCTGCAGTTTGGAGCACTTTGATTTTTTTCGCATTTTTGCTGTTTCCATGGTAACTGCGGCCATCTTGAAAATGTCATACCCCAATTGCAAATCTGCACATGCTGGTTAACATTATGGTATAGTTCCATAACAATTGGTTCATAGCATTCCAAGATATAAGCTGGACAAAAAAAGTGGAAGAAAGAAAATAAGAAAAAAAAAAGTAGAATAACAATACGTCACCCCAACTCCGTTAAAAGATAAATATGTCACCCGACCTCCGTCAAGGTGACATAAAAATAAGAAAACAGAAACGTAGAATAACAATATGTCACCCCAACTCCGTTAAGGGTGCCATAATAAATATTTCCAGTCATAATTGTAACGTTGAAGTTCGCTTTTGACAAAATAGCCAACGTTCATACAGTCATTCAAGACGCTACATACAAGATTATTTTCCATTAAAACCAGTGTTAATTTCAATGACTGAAAATGTGATAGCTGTTTAAGATGCAATTTAATAAGGGCCTTATTAGTTTATTACCGTCGGTGGTTTTTTCTGCAACTGAAGAAAATATGGAATGTTTTTGCGTATTCAACATGAATACAACTTGTATTTTTTTAATACTACCGAAAAAGGGATATAATTTGTAGACAGGGAAAATGTAAATGAGATTTTTTTTTTCGAAATCCATAGAAGTTTTGTTTTTTTATTTACGATGGAGCTTGGAATTCTCCAACTACATATGGGTCCGCAGAGATACTCCCTGTATTATGACATTACGGTTAACGTGAAACTCATGAGAGCTGAGAGTTGATGTTACTTTAACACATTCAGTAATCTCAGATGAGAGGAACAAAGTAAAGATAAGCTTTTAACGCTGAATAATGTCCTAATGCAGCAAAATCAAAGAGAACAATCTATCATTTAGTATGGAACTGTAAAAGAGAGTCGAAAGATACCAGAGAGACATTCAAACTCATGAGTCGAAAATAAACTGACAACGCCAGGACTAAAAAAGAAAAAAGAACAACAGACAAACAATGGTACACAAAACACAACATAGAAAACTAAAGACTGAGCAACACGAACCCCACCAAAAACTGGAGGTGACCTAAGGTGTTCCAGAAGGGTAAGCAGATTCTACTCCACATGTGGCACCCGTCGTGTTGCTCAGGTTAGTACAAACCCGGTAATAAGTCTAATTCGGTAGGTCACATTCGGGAAAAGGGGACGGGATTGTAGTTACGACATTAGGAACATATCTGTTATCATCTGTGAAACGGATATTCCAAGTAATGGCTTATAGAGACCACTCGGCGGAGACCATCGCACTTCAGCGTGACCATCGGTCTTCAGCGTCCCCATTGCACCTCCGAGTCCTACATATATATACTGTAAACCAACTTATTTTCGCGGATACTTTATTTCGCGATTAGCCCTTTCTAGCCAATTTCGTGGCGATTTGTTTTCACGATTCTCAAACTTACTTGATGTAGTTATATATGGAAAAATCCAAGTTTTACATATTCGCGACGATTTATATTCGCGTCATTTTTCTACTCGCGAAAGTCGCGACAATAAATCGCTCGCGAAAATTAGTTGGTCTACAGTATATAAAATTTATAAAAAAGAGGGAGCGAGATTTACTGTTTATTTTCATCTGTCGGTACTCATGCTTATTTTTTTCCGAAAATTTATTTTCAATTTTATATACACTATATAAAAATAAGGAGATGTAGTATGATTGCCAATGGGACATCAAAGTTCAAAACAATTTCCGGAAAACAAATATGACAGAAAAGAACCAACAACAACCACTGAAATACAGGCACATAAAGAATATGGCGGGGTTAAACATGTTTGAAGGCGCCAACCCTCTCTTTACCTGGTATAGTGGTGTGACGGAACAAAGCAGGAACAAACTAATTATGTAAAATAATAAACGAAAAACACATATTAGAAACAGCAAAAAATGACATTCGACGAATTGCAGGCTTCTGATTTGGGACAGGCACATATAAGGTGTTGCGGGGTTAAACATGTTGGAAGGCTTGCACTTAAATATCAGTCCTGTTCACTATAGTTTCTTGCATTGTGTTTTGTGAAATAGTCTCATCCCGCCTTGTGTAAGATTATTTATTTACAGTTCTTACAAGGCCGGCAGGATATTCTTTTCACCCCCACCCCAAATTAAATTAGGTGGACGTCCCGAAAGTACACACTTCGGGGGTATGAATGGGTGGGGAAAACTATAAAATATATGGTAAATTTCCTTAAGTGTGATATGAAATGCCCTGTAACTTTCTTGGTGTTAAGGCTGTTTTTCTATCGACAAATGTCCTCTTTTGACACTTTTGTATTCCACTTTTCCAACACACCACACGAAACCCAACCAATATTGATCGATATCGGAAAAGGTTAAATTTTAAAATCTCAAGTATTAAGAAAAAGTAGAGTAACAGAACCCCAGCGGCACCAACTATCAATAAAGTATAAAAGTGCAACGTTACCCCCCTTCCTTCCCCAAGGTACACACAAATTGACTAAAAACTAATGATCGGATGTAAAAGATAGTTGATCATCTGATATTAGTCGAGATTTCCTCATTTTCCTAACTCAAGTAATTACGTTATAATATCTGATCTATATAAATGGCATTACATCTGTCTTTTGTAAAAGTATCAATGATTACGCGGTATCTATTCTCAAATCTCAATGTTTGAAATACAAGGTATATCTTACGGCTATAGGTGATCTTATGTTCTTTCATAAACCCCCTCCCCCAAAATAAAAACAAACAAAAAACATAAGAAGATAAAAAAATTGAAAAAAAAATTGTTTCCCTACACGCCAACTAATTTTAAAAGTAACGAAATAGATGAACAGTTTGCAGACAATAGTTTCAAACATTTTATTTTAAAGTTAATTATATATATATATAAGTATACTTTTCAAACTGTTTTCTGCCATAAACTCGACTTTTAATTTATCTTTTTAAGCGCAAGAGAGAGAGAGAAAGAAAAAAAGGGAGGGGGTTATATCATTCAAAATATGTGTGCATCATTCTTCTTGTATAATTTCTTTTTTTTATTGTATCAATAATCAATCCATCACTTTTGCAGAGGATTCGTTGTATTTTTCATTGTGATTTCTTAAAATTAATAAATCAAATGCGATTTCAAAATACATATCATTTGTATTCTTCAAAGTAACACAAGTACATATAGTGTGGGAATATCGAAGTCAGCAGTTTATCTTGAATACATCAAATTAATCAAGTCAAACCTGTTGTAAACGTATGCATGGGGTTTTCTAACCACAAAGATATCAAATGCCAAGCCTATCCTTGATGTAGAAATTCTGGCGGGATCTATTCAGTAGAACAACTTGAAGATTTTTATATTTACTTATCAATTTAAAGTAGATATTTTGTAATGTTTTGGTACACATTCATTCGTGTAATTTAACAATATCATAGCTGCTGTGCACATATTATCTTTAAAATTATTTTGTGTTTCCTTGTAATTGTTAAATCATACTTTTCAATTTGGAACACCCACAGAGAGGGGACGACCATTTGATATTCTTTTGGGTGGGTGGGGGATGGGCAGTAAGACTGATCATTTACCATGTTTACTTTTCATCTGTTAAAAAATGTACTACACGTAACGAATGCTTTTTTTATTATTTTTTTTTTACATTAGTTTCCAGCAAATCTTTAAAAAAAATGTCATAAACGACAGACTAAGCCTATGAATAAAAAGACTATGGCGTATGCATTAACAAGACAATAACCCAATGAAAAATTTGACAAAGGAGCAAAAAATTCAGATGAACTATACATTTAGTAGATAAGAAACTACAATGATTTGTTTGCATTTCCACTTGATTACAATATCTCATATTAATTTTATAATAAAAGACGTGTCCATTACCAATCCAAGCAAAATGTTACATAGAGCGCGCCAAGTTTTATAGATATTAAATAATATTTTCTATTTTGCTATAATATTTTGATTGACTATATGTCAGTGTTTTCCCTCTCAAGTGTTTCGGATCTCAATTTAAGTCAAAACTGTCGACCAAGGCCGTTCATCCTCATCCGGTGCTGTAGCCTATAAGTAAACAATTTGCCTGTGATGACATCTAGCTACACAACTGTAACTATCAGAAAAAGGCAAGGTGACATCTAAAATATTGAATGCTCATGCATCTCTTGACAAATACACACAATTTTCAAATCGTAACGTCGAAATAAAGTTATTTACTTTTGATAAATTTAATTTATCTATGTCCGATATAAGTTGGATGCAAAATAACTGTCATGGTTCTTAAAACTATGTTTTTGTCCGTAAGTGAACAAAAGTAGGACGATTTTGCAATTTATAGCCTTTTAACCAAACGAAAATGTTATCGGAATAAAATGTCAGTGACTTGATTAGTTAACCTCATTTTATTAAACATTACATGTATTCAAGAAACCTCCGACTAGCTTGAAACAAGGCCATTAGTTATATAAAAATAAGGAGTTGTGGTATGATTGCCAATGAGACATCTGAAGTGGATGTATGCAATAATAGTCAGCAACACGGCCTTCAAAATTGAGGAAAACCCATACTGTATAGTGGCTTATAGAATATAATTTATTTTAAAACTAAAAGCATGAAAAGAGTATTGTGTTGTTACATTACTGTAACATTACTGTAACAACACGACTGTCACTGGTTGAGGGAGGATGAAGCGTTCGAATATGATTAACAACGTTATATTCCGTTTTATGCCTGTCCCAAATTAGCAGTGGTCGTGAATTTCTTTTCTTTGATTAAATTTTGAGATGCATTTTATTTTTCAATTAATCGGAATTAAGTTCGTGTTTGAAACAGCCTAGTGTCTTAAATTTCCAATTAAATGTTAATTTTTCCTGAATAGCAATCGACTTTGTTTACATTATTTTCTGAACTAAGTCTTCTGGACGTCTTACGTTCTAGTATTAAAACCGTGCGGGATGGATAGATACGCAGCCACGTACGATCGGAACTTGTACGTCAAATCGGATGGTGTAACGCTCCTTGCACGAGTAAGAGCCCTTAATGGGTTGGTTTACATGCTGGTGACTTTTTGCCCTATCCATACCCTAGTGCTTCAGTGGCAGTCTCCAATTCATAACATTCACGTAACGATTTCATTCGCACATCAACATTGTTTTTATCACATATATATTTTCTCGCATCTTTCTATTTTCACAGGGTATCTATTGTACGAACATTTTTATTCGTGTATTATTTTGAAGGGTTTCTATTGAATTATGGCCGATGCTGAATTATGACAGATATAGTTGTTCATGAAATTAGAAAAAACGTCTTTTTTTGCTGTATATTTATCCAATTTAAAAAATTGCATTGTTGACTTTTTATGAAAATTGATACAAATAATCTTTATACGTAATTAAGCCAAATTCCAGTTTTAAAAGAGGGTCAATGAACTCGTTTTAAAGTTAAATCAGAAAACTGCATCTTTTCCCGATATGTCACAGTTTGACGTCGCGAAAATAACAGTTTACGTTAGCAACGTCATTACCTCCCCTGTAACTGTATCATATGCCCTTAATACGAAATTCTGTCTGATCTCTGTCGGATTACATTTGGTAGAATCGGGACGCTGTCGGGACAGATTCGGTCCTTTTTTACCATGCGAAAGATACAAATCGGATTAGAATCGGATTGAGAACGGGATTGTCGGGACAAATTCGCTTGGAAACGGTTGAATATCGACGCTTCCTGAACAATATCTGATTGTTGTCGTGATTAAAAATTTTTTTTTACAAATTTTGATTAAAGTTTGAATTCCATCCACGATTCAAAGGATCTTGATCAGACTTTTGATAAATTTTAATCGGGAATGGTCCTGTCAAGGACGGCAGTGAAAATCGTGAATGTGTGACCCCAGCTTAAACTGAAAGACAAGACAAGACTAGACAAGACATATCACATACTTTTAAGTTATATATATTAAAACACAGATGTATTATATCTAATACATATCCGCTTATTGAAATGATGGATTAGTGAATTATTGCAAACATTACATGAATAGCATGCGAAGGTCACGAATCAATATGTAGGTCCACAGAGGTCAGCTAAACACCCGACAGTTAGGTGAGTTCCGTAACATTCGGGAAGACTCAGCTGATTTTATCTATAGTCGGATTACAATCGTGACTATGTCGTGACAGATTCTGCTGTATCGGATCAAAATCGTAACAATCGTTATTATGTTCTGTGTTTTCTGGACGGTGTCCTGTGGAACGGACATGATCTGGAGAAATGTGTCATTGCTGTTTTTTGCCGATTGAGTCCAGATTGCAACAAGATCTTGCCTAATGCGAACAGTTTTTGCCAAAACCGTTCCGGAACAGTCCCGTTATTAATACGAAATTCGGCAATAATACCCACGGATATATATCTTCCGTCAGCGTCGGTTCACTGTCTGGTCACTCTCTGAACTCTGTCGGATCACATTCGGTACATATTATGTCGTTCTTTACCATGTGAGAGATACAAATCGGACTAATATTCGATTTAAAACCGTATCATCGGACAAATTCGGCTGGGAACGGCCGAACTTGGACGCTTCCTGAACAATATCTGATTGTTGTGATTCAATAAATGTTTTTACAAATTTTAATAAAAGTTTTAATTTCCAGCCCCGATTCCCAGAATCTTGATCAGACGTTTGACAAATCTTAATCGGGAATGGTTCTGTCAAGGACGGCAGTAAAAATCGTAAATGTGTGACCCCAACTTCTAAAAGGCCTTTAGTTTTCTCGTTTGAACTGTTTTATATTTGTCGTTTCGGGGCAATGTGTAACTTACTATGCACTATTGGCTTTGCTCATTGTTGAAGGCCTTACGGTAACCTATAGTTGTAACTTCTACGTCATTTGGTATCTGTATCATACCATATCTTCTTATTTTCATATCGTAAATCGAAATCAGTCAAAATATTAACCAAATCATAAATGACTGTATAAGTTGCATACATATACGGTCAAAGTACACTAGTGTATGAACACATATATAGTACATGGATGGAAAATAGTTAAATTTAGGCAGCTTAAGAAACGTCTAAAGGAAATGGCGCCTTTGTTTGTTTATTGTCAATAGGTTTAACAAAATTCCAGAAGAACATAGGCATGAGAGAGATGGTAAAGTTTGTAAAACAGTTAAATGATGAGGAACACGTTTTCCTTCATTGACAAATTCATTAGTAACTAATAAATGAGATTATAAATGATATTAAGTGCAAACATGTAGTTGGCATTAAGGAACAGTGTTGATACGTCTTACTTGACACGTATGTTTTTTTTTTTTGCATTCAACTTCAGATCGGGGACTGAGTAGTAACTATATTATGTTTTTAATCTTCAGCTAGAAATATTTAGATGAGCATTTATCTAATCTTTCTAAATCTATTGAAACTTCTTATTGGATGATGTTAAAACTCTATTTTACGTTATTTTGTATTGTGTTGTTTGCTTTGTTGGTCTGCAGTCGAATTAATATTTTATCTTCAAATCATTCTATGATTTCATTGATCAGTTATTATTGTTAATTTATTCACTATAGCAATGCTTTATACGTGTATTTGAATATTTTATGTTATTCTAGTGGCGATACTTTTTTTTATTTAATATGAATCTGCAAACTGTATAAACACTTATAAACATTATGTGTGGACAAATTATTACTTTGAAAATGCACGGTATTTACATTTCAAATAAAAATACTATTCTATAAAACTGCACTAGCAGTAAGCCTGGAACTGTGTCACTGGTTATTTATATATTTTGCTAAATGATCAGGAAGTATATCTCTCCCAACAGGTGCCCTTAGATAGGATTACCAACAAACACAGATGTGAACCGAAGAAATTATTCCAAATTATTTACATTTCACTTTATAAATTGTAATATGATTCAATTCATGTGACTATTTCTGCAAAGTTAATGTATTCAACTCCTTCAAATGTTTACTCCATTGTGTTGCCGAACCACAAATATGCATATGAAGGACGAATAAGATATGGGTCCCTTATTCATACGCATTCGTCGTTTTTTTCCTTCTTGTTGGAACACTTTTTTAATATTGTCTTATTTTATTTTTATTTTAAATGACTGGGAATTATTAAATTCTCTAACTTAAATTCTAATGAATGAAATCAAAATATGAAAATCATTTTAATTTAATATACCCTTTACCAAAGCATCTGATCCAAATGATGCCATGCTCTACCCGTAATTGACAGAAAACGATCCTCTAGCCACCCACCCCACAACAATAACAGTACTGATTTTCTCAGATCTTGTTCTGATGTTTTTTTTTTTTATTTCAAGTAGCTTGAAATATCACTTTGATTAAGATAATGTATTTGCCTGGTCAGAGGTCATCAATACGTGATATCCTGAGGTGGGATGGCCGTGAGGAGACTTCATGACCTTACTTATGCTCTGTTTTAACTGATGTAACTGTTTTGAATCAATACTTTTCAGTTTTATCCTGCTTCAACTTAAGCATTAGTATACAATCATTTAATGAACTTCTTTCATATAGAAATATCTGACAAATGTATGTAGAAATATGCACATAATACGCATTTAAATGTACAAATAGTTTGACATTCAACTGGAACCATGGTGAACAAATTGATCAATTTATGCTGAGTACAGTTTCTTTTCAAATAATAATAGGTTATTTGCCATATGTGTTTTATCTCCATGAGCATGTGCAATTAAAAAAGATTAAAGGTATACATATTCTTTGTTATAATTAATTCACCTCAACTCAGAATTCTACGTATATATAAAATTTTATGGACATTTTGCTGTTTGTTTTAAGCTTTTAGTGAATTTATTTTCTTTATCAGATAGCCAAAGAATTACTTTTCAGCTTTGTAGATTGTTAATGTTGTAATGTCAGATCCGCATCAATCGCATAAATGTCTATGCTGATTTGTACACAGGCTATTGCCTGAACGTAATAATTATTGTCATAGTTATCAGTTTTTGTGAGGAACTCAATTGTTTGTTTATGTCCCGGTATTAGATTTTCAAACATATTTTTTTTAGAAATATTTTTCTGTGATTTTGCATAATTTTACGTTCTTAAATTTGTTTACATAATAAATAAACTGTAAATTCGCAATTGACCTCCACATGCATGATTGGCTATGTCGTAGACTGATAAAATAGTAATAAATATAATGATTCTTTCTAGTGCATTACACCAGATTTTAAATAATCTTTAGTCAAGTTTGATTTATCTAGAGTTACTCCTTGTATATATAAAATCCATAGTTCGAACCCAATTTAATAAACTCCTAAATTGCTATACAAATTTATATTTTAAATGTTAACTTTTTATAATAATGAGTTGTCTTCCTTTCGACTTCGTTTAAGACAAAAGTTGTTATCTCCCATGTCCATTTTGACACTAGGCGTCTAGGAAAGACAACTCCACTTTGATCCAATATATCAATAAAATTATGAAATTTCATAATATTATGGTATTTCCTATTTGCCTCGACTGTATGATTGATAAAATGATATTTTTGCGAATTAAGAGTAAATCTATCAAATCAAATATAATTTTACCAAAAAAATACATTCCTGCCTTTGACAAACTGGACCGATTGACGAACAACCATACATCCGATCAGGACACTTCACGTACTGGGATACGGGTTGGCTTTTTTCAGCGGGATTAATGACAACAATCTTATGGCTGTTGATTGACAAAATACAAGGGAATAACGTTATTCATAATCATGTGCATTGATTCAAATTATTAAGACATTGCAATTTATTGATACTATTCCCAATGCTGGTCAATGTTTTGTGATAAACTTTGATTTTAATAGCTTCCACTATATTTTACGATTAATATATCATGATATGTTAGCATGATATTATGTCAATTACAGTACCTAAATTATTTAAACCTTACCTACATGTATTTACCTCTTTACCTTTTAACATTTTCGCTAGATATGTCTTTGTTCCTTTTGTTAAGGTGTCCAAATGATTTGAATAGAAATAGATTTCAAGGAACTCAGCTGTTCTAAAATATGGTTGCTAAGATATGTGTTTGTGTATTCAAACTTTTCATTCAGTATGCATTTAAACTGATAACTTGACTGAATTGTACAGAATTTAAAGATGTATCTACATAACCTTAATTATTTTGGCTATATATGAATATTGTACTGTTTAATATTCATCTGTTAGGAGGTATATAATATCTCAAACAGATATATCACACTTTCAGTTGCCTACTATGTTCAACATTAATCTGTTTGTATTGACGAATATGACAAATGAAATGAAGAAATACATTTAGAAAATGTTGTTCGTCAGGCAGATGAACGATAATAAAATGACCACCCTAGACATGCTAGATGGACATATGTTTCGTGTTTTGGTGGTCCAAAATTTGAGCCATTAAAACCAATATGCCCTCATGTCTTGGTAGTTTGCTAACGTCTGGAATCACATATCTCCTTTCATTCACTTTTTCTTAAGTACGAAACATGTTATGTTATTGAAAATAATATCTATAGCATTATTTGGCTATCATTTTGAAGACGCTTTGCATAATTTGAAAGATGTATAAATTCCATTTTTTATGTGGTATGAGTGCCAATTAGACAACTCTCCATCCAAGTCAAATATTATAAAAGTAAACCCTCAAAGGTCAAAGTACGGTCTTTAACACGGAGCCTTGGCTAACGCCGAACAGCAAGCTATAAAGGGTTCAAAATAACTAGTGTAAAACCATTCAAACAGGAAAACCAACGGTCTAATCTATATAAAAACGAGAAACGAGAAACACTTATGAACCACATCAACAAACGACAACCACTGAACATCACGTATTACGTGGAATAAAATTAAGGTACACTTTTTACTAAATGTTCACATATCAATCTTCAGTGATGTTCGAGTCTAAAATATTTGAAAATCCAAAACTAGTTCATAAATTGCAGAGCTGATAAAACCAAACGGATAACAAGTAAAGTCAAAGCTATATATATATGACTTGTGTAAAGTGTACCATTTTGAAGAAATAGAAAATAGGACATTTGGACTGATTTGATTGATTTCATAAGATAACTTATTGTTATATTGATTTATTCATTGGAGAATGGACAGAATACCTGTATCATTTGATAACCAATTTTAAACTAGAGCAGGAATGAACGCATTTTAATCAAAATGAACAAAATCTGACTAAACAGGAAAACGTCATAAGTTGGCCGATATACATTATTGATTAGTATTGAGCGTTTTAGAACAACCAACATATATTTTTAATTTTGAATATTTGCATTTGACTTTTTAGTTTTTGCTCTAAAACTGCAATGAAAACCGTATTTAGCTACTCAATATCTATAGTCATTTCATTTTTTTCCTTGTTTGCTGCCATTTTTCTTAAAATGTACAAATTTCGATTTCATTTGATTTGATATCGTTTCGAAGTAATTAAAAACGACTTTTGCATTTTGTTCATTGCAATAAAAATACTGACTCTCTTGTGTTTTGTCTTACCTAGGGTCAATACACTGGATTCCATTTAAATGTACAATATACATAAACATCCTTAACTTAATTGTTCGGTAATGCAATTTCCACTAGATTCAAATTTATTTTGAGGTCTGTTGGCTCTAGAACGCTTGTACGTAACTTGATTAAAAAGTATATTTGCCACCATGTGTTTACTACAGCATTAAATCCAACTGTTCCTTTTATCTTTGTTTTAATGTATGATTATATTTTGTGACGACAATATCTAAGACAATTTCTTTTCAATTTCTAAACCGTTTTCCAAATTTTTGAAAGGAAATCATTTCTTTTTATTTCATCTTGGACTATGTTTAAAGCCATTTTAAGAAATAAACAATAATGATGTTAATGTATTTCAAGGTTTGACGGTTTTGTCAATGCTTGAAAATAAACTGTTGAACGTTACTCATCTTAAGCCATATTTGAAAAATGACTATTTATATATACATAAAAAAAAACGAGGTCGATTTCATTTTGGCGAAGTTGTAAACGTTTTACAATTTCCAAAAATAAATAAATTTCGTTTTGATTTAATTTTAAACTACATTTAGGATGTACCATTTCTAAATCAGTACGTTGTGAGTTACGTTATTGAACTTATAAATTACCTTAAAGCAATCTAAATGATGTCAATGAAAAGGATATCCTGTATATTTTTATGACAAGATGATAAAGTTGAGCAGGGAAAATCTGTTAGAATTGAGACCAAACCTTCCTAAAATAAGAACATTATTATTTCTACGCTTTACGTATCTATTAGCAATTCACATTTTCAAAATATCTTTTAAAATGTACTTCAAACTATTTCCATGTGACTTGTTTCTATTTTGTTCTATTTTAAGATCATTCACAAGATACAAGTTAATGTGAACTGTCTCCTTTGTTTTAGTATTATGCATTAACAAATATCAATATATAACGATAAAACTCTGATTCTGCGAAATAAAATTAAAATCATAATTGTTCTTTGCAGTTCTAAACTTGATATCACAATTTGCAAAGTTGTCGTTAGTGTCTTCCAAATGAAAAATGCAAACCATTTTAGACCAATATCACTTCTCAAAAAATAATTTGATGAAAACACAAAGGAAATATAATATAGCAGTTAACGATTGTATATGATTAATATTGACAGCTTCGGTACATGTAACTGAATTAAAAATGTTGGACTGCTATGTCTGCCAGCACCAATTTGAAATGTGTGTCTACTTACACAGAACTCCATTTAATTCAACCATATTACCGCTTGATATCGAGATGATTAATTGAGGATTTTAATATTTGAGGTCAGAAGAATGCTGTTAAAATATACCTACATTGGCATGGACGTAGCTGTTGTAAAATGTGGTCACTGGGATACTTGTTTTTGTATTTAAATTCGTCATGGAATATACAGTAAAACCAGATCAGAGATGACATAATTCTTTTTTTTTTCAAATTGAGTCCAAACATTGCTTATGAAGAATATCAATATCGACCAGATGCTATACAATTGTAAATCTTTGATTAGTAGTAAAAATGTTCAGAATAATTTTATCTTTGATTAACTGTACAAATTTTTCATAACAGTAAAATCTGTGATTAGTAGTACACATTTTTTAGAACAATTAATTCTCTCATTAGCGGTACACATTTTCAGAAAAGTTACATCTTTGCACTTTGGAATACTTCAATTTGACATTCTTGTATTTTGTCAAAAACTAAAATGAAACATTATTTGAAGCTTCTATATGTATATAGTCATTTCTTTTCTCTTTTTGAAAACAGTCTGCATTATTCAAAGAAATGTAAACAATGAGGACATTTGTATTTATGTTATTGAGTTGATCAGACGAAATAATGTCATCTTAATTCTAACTTTCATGTATTTTTCATATCTTGAGTTTATCAACTGGATTCCATGTTAATTTTTAAAAAGTCTCAAAATGAAAACAACACGTTTTAAATTTCATGCGTCCAAAACAATTTTTCGATTTACCTTCATCAGGAACGCTCAAAGCGGAATATTTGAAGGCCAAGAATGTATAATAAACTAAACAGTTGAAGAGCTATATTACCAAAAAGGACCTAAAGAAATAGCCAAATTTCTCAACATGTATCACAAAATAACGATAACATTTTAATTGTGATCCTTAGTTTAAATGTCCAACAATGAAATTACGTTCAATTTCATTTCACGGTGTAACTGCTATTGAACGCTTCTTGGTAACTTGATTGCGCAAATAAATAATGTCTCACCATCCGTTGCTTGCTTGCTGTTGCATTATATCACAGTTATCATTTCAGTTACCTTTTTTTCACATAACATTCGATTTTGGGAAGGCATTATCTAAGTATTTGTTTTCACCTTTTGAAAAGATTTTCCAATTTTTTTTTTCAAAATGAAGAAAACTCGTTTTAATGTTAATTGATTTGACCTTTAAGGTTTACAATTTCTAAGAAATAAATAATAATGATACATATTGATGTCAAGGCTGGACGACTTCGTTCGACCTTGTATTTAAACGGTTGGACGTTAATTATTTAAGTCATACATGTATAATTAATATCTGTATACACTTTTAAAAAGGGACGTCGATTCCTCTGCCATGTTGAAGAGTGAAAACATTTTCAATCTTTAAGAAATCATCACATTTCGGTTTGATTTGATTTAAGGTGATCTGAGTTTTGTCAATGAAGAGATTACAACCTAAAACTGAGAATGGAAATGGGAATATGTCAAAGAGACAACAACCCGACCAAAGAGCAGACAACAGCCGAAGGCCAACAATGGGTCTTCAATGCAGCGAGAAAATCCCGCACCCGAAGGTGGTTCTCAGCTGGCCCCTAACTAAAAGTGTGTGCTAGTTCAGTGAAAATGGACGTCACACTAAACTCCAAAACATATCAATGATCATAAATTAAAAACATACTAGACTAACAAAGGCCAGAGGCTCCTGACTTTGGACAGGCGCAAAATGCGGCGGGGTTAAACATGTTTTGTGAGATCTCAACCTCCCCTATACCTCTAGCCAATGTAGAATAAAGAAACACATAGCAATACGCACAGTAAAACTCAGTTTAAAAGAAGTCCGAGTCCGATGTCAGAACAGGTAACAAAAGACACTAAGCAAAATGACAATGATACATAAATGAACAAAGGACTACTAGCAGTTACTGACATGACAGCTTCAGACCTCAATTAAACTCATTGAAAGATTATGTCTTCATCATATGAAAATCAAGTACAATCCCTCCCGTTAGGGTTTAGTATCATACCATCATAAAATATATGAGAAGAACATAACCCGTATCATGCCAACAACTGGTTTTAGAATAAATGTGTTTATTTTCGATGCAAAGACCCTATGAGTGAATCAATATTAATACCAAAATATGCAATCCTTAATGACTTGACAACAGTATCGTAACTATATCCTTTCCGAATAAGTCTGTTTAAAGGTTTGGTTAGCTTTTGAGGTGAATGCCGACATTTTGTGCTTTGTGAAGAATATTACCATAAAATATTGGATGTGAAATACCTGAACGTATAAGATGTCTGCAAGTTGATTTATATTTACGAATGATGTCCTTGTACCGATGATAAAATTTAGTAAATGTTTTGACTAGTTTGTGACATCGAAAACCCTGGTGTAATAATTTTTCAGTAATACAGAGATTTCTTTCGTTGAAATCAAATACGTTGTTACATACACGAGCGAATCGAACAAGTTGAGATATATAAACACCATAAGATGGCAACAAGGAACGTCACCATCTAAAAATGGATAATTAACAATAGGAAATGAAAATCATCTCTTTTATCATAAATTTTGGTATTAAGCTTCCCGTTAAAGATAAAGATATCAAGATCCAGGAAAAGCAGTGTTCATTGTTAGTATTAGCTTTATTTAAAGTCAGTTCGGCAGGATAAATCTCTTTAGTGTACATACTGAAGTCGTCATTATTGAGAGCCAATATCTCATCTAAATATCTAAAAGTGTTATTAAATTTTGAATCAGATGCTGTTTCGATGGGTCTTTGCTGATTTTAGTCATAAATTGTAACGCATAACAATACAGAAACAGGTCCGCAATAAGTGGTGCACAGTTAGTCCCCATGGAATTCCGATAACCTGACGATATACGGAATCTCCATAGCGAACAAAAATGTTATCTAGTAAAAATTCAAGGGCAGTTATAGTATCAAAGCAGGTCCAATTGACATAGTTCTTTTGTTTGTTGTTACTAAAAATGACCTAATAGAGTTTGAACATATATATTCGCATTCCGACTTTTAAATGCCCATTTAATCAGGTGTGTATGTTTTATGACAAGTTAGTTAATCTGAGTAGGGATGACAAAATTGTTTTCAAATTGAGACCAAACTTTTCAAAAAGGAATAATATTATCAATCTGACGCTATATTTCTTCGATTAGTAATTCACATTTTCAGAACAAGCACAACATTATGCTTTGATAATTGTTCTATTTTAAATTCGTCATTTGGTTATGCAATACAACTGTTTAAAGACCAAATTGATTTTAAATCTTATAGCAGACCTTAAACATGTTTTTTAACATAAACGATTTACATCAGATATGAACCATACTAATTATTGAATTTACACATCTGTCAGTATGTGTGCAATTTTCAAACAATTATATTACACTTCCATTGGTCTTCTTTTACCAAGAGGAATATGTTTGCATTGATAAATACACAGAATGTATGCTGAAATACGTTTCAAAATATTATTTTGCAAGTGGAATGTAGTACTTTTGTTATTTTACTTTTAGCAATTTTCCTAGTAAACAGATTAATAAATGTCTGTCAATTTAATGTTGCATTAAGGGGCTCGCGGGTCTAAATCAAATTTTTTATTTAATATAGGATTTTGCTATATTTTTCTATAAATGAACTTTATCTTATACTTAATAGAAAAATAAAATAAAAAAATGGGGTCACCGTTCATTTACGCTCACAATCTGCCTTCGAAAGAAGCCTACATTTTTGTAAAGGTACCTTTTTTCCGTTGAACTAATAGGAGAAATAGAGGTAATATCGAAATTAAAAAAAGAACTTAATTACAGAAATCGCTCAAATTTTACAATAGTTTAGTTCAAGTACAGCTTATTTGAAAATTATAATAAAAAATATAAGTCACCGATGATTCAAAAAAGATATTTCAATTTTGATGCCAAAAAATGGCATTTTTGCATCAAAGGGAGATAATTTGGCGCTTTTTCAATGATATCTACATTTTAAAAGTCATCTGGGGCCAACACGAATTGATTATTTTTAATGATTTTTGTATCATATGATAAAGTAACAACTACTTAAGGTAATAAATAAAATTTGTAATGAAAAATAAATGTTTATTTTTTTTCTGAAATTTTTATACCCTCGAGCCTCCTTAAATGTAAAGTATACCATTTTCAAAAGAAGGGCGTCAAGAATTATGATATTGAATTGATAAGATAGCATAAGTGGATATGAATTTTGTCAATGGTGAAGTTATCCTGTATCTGTTTATTACAAGATAGTTTTTGTTATAAGTTAATATAAATAGGTATAAACAAACATCGCTATCTTGCAATAGAATTCTGATTCAGATCGAGCGTAAAGTCATTATAACACTAGAATCATAATTGGTCCATTGTCGCTCGAAGTTATACTCCAATTTGCAAAGTTGTCATTAGTTACTCTTGATCGAGAGGAGCAAGCCATTTAAGACCACTGTTTCTTCCCAAAATTCCTTGAAAAAAAAAAAACACAATGGAAACCAATGTTCAAAATATAAGATATGAGGTAAGGATATATTGGGTTAATACGGACAACTTAGGTAACTGTTGTTTGCTATCACACAACAACATTTATTTCAACCATGTCTTCGCTCAATATTGAGATGATGAAATGGGGTTAAAATATTAAAGCAAAAAGACCTGTTTTAACATATGCCAAAACTTTGAGGTAGCTGTTTTAAATATGGTTATTCAGATAATTGTGTCATTATTAATAATGCGGTAAAACAGTTTTAAGGTGGTATTGGAGTATAATTAAAATGACAGAATATGTTTATGCTTTGCCAAAACGTAGTATATAATGTGATATGTTCAAAATATAATATAAATGATAGGTCACCGAGCTTTTCTCAAGCTACAGGTTGTGGAAAATGACACATTTTGTATGGAGTATAAAGGAAAAACATCATTATGTGACTAGAAGCTAAACTAAATGATAGAATTGTAACAATGAAATAGGAGAAGATAGCTTTTAGAAAATGCTTTCAGAATATCAAAAGAAAAGACAGGCTCACCGTTAATTTTTTCCTGCTAATACATAAAATAGCAAAATTTCATGTAGATTCCTGTAGAAAATTTTCTATTTCAGAGTTACATGCTCTTAGTACGCCAATTTAAAAACATTGAAAATCAAGCAAAATACTCTACGTTTGTAAAATATTAATAATTATAAGTTAAAATCTTATACATTTGTTCTTTTAAATGAACATTTACATAAGTTAATCATTGTTAATTGCATTCCTCGTCAATTTTGCTGACTTGATTGAAAATCCTGACCTTAAGTGCTCTGCTATTTGACAATCCAAGTTGACGAAAGACACCAATACCACCATAAGACCATTTTTTTATATTTATATACCAAACCTTGAACATGTTATTTTGAACATAACTCATTTAATTCAGACACGGATCATACTACAATGTATTCATTGTATTATATATATATATCTGTCAGTATGCTTGCGTTGGTTTTCCCGTTTGAATGGTTTTACACTAGTAATTTTGGGGCCCTTTATAGCTTGTTGTTCGGTGTGAGCCAAGGCTCCGTGTTGAAGGCCGTACATTGACCTATAATGGTTTACTTTTATAAATTGTTATTTGGATGGAGAGTTGTCTCATTGGCACTCACACCGCATCTTCCTATATCTATTGCAATGTTCAACCAATGTTCAAACAGAGATACTACCATTCCATTGGTCTTCTTTTCCATGTTGAATGTGTTTGCATTGATGAATATAACAGGACTTATGCAGGAATACGTTATAATACATATTATTTTGATGGGACCTAGAGCAATCGAATTATAACTCTAGACATAAGTGGCATTAAAGGATTGAAGGCTCTTAAAAGATTGTAAGCTACTTGATTCCGCAAAAATATTTATTTTCATGAGTTGCTGGTTAGCTCTAAGTGATTAAATTTATCTTTTGAACACATTTTGAAATTAACTACAACGGGTTATACATTTCTGTCAATTAATTTGGAATTACATGTAAAGTGTACATGCAATTTTCAAAACAATAAAAAAAAAGGACTGTAAGATTTATCTTATTGAATTGGTATTATAACTTAAGATGATTTTGTGGTTATGCTAATCTATATCTGTCAAGGACAAGGTAGTTAAATGTCACTGAGATGACATAATTTTATTGATGATGAAATCAAACTTTTCTAAAGAGGAATAACAGTATAGATCTGGAGCTATACATTTTGTTAATCTTTGACTATTACATATCTGTAAAAGAAGAAGAAGACACAGATAGGCGAAGGATACCAAAAGGACATCCAAACTCATATGTCGAAAATAAACTGACTACGCCATGGCATTAGAACAATCAAATATTTGCACTTGGTTGACTTCAATTTGTCATAAAACTAACATGAATATTATATGAAGCTACTTAATGTCTATGGCTATAAATTTTTTTTTTTTTTTTCTTGAAAATCGTCTAGAACTGTAGTTTTGATTGAATTGGTCATCGTTTCTAAGAAATATACAAAATTAAGACATTTAGACTGATGTGACGGGATAAAGAAGTTAAGACTGATGTGACGGAATAGATAACATAACTACAGATGATCTGGATTCTGAAGATTTTCTATTTCTTCATATTCTAGGAAATAAACAAGATATGAGTTAATATTAAATATACATAAATGAGCATCGTTATATAACTACACAATTCTAAATCTGATAAAATGCAAAACCTGAAACTAAAATGACAATTGTTTTATTGTAGCTAAAATGATACCCCAAATTTGCGAAATTATCGTGAGTTATTTCTGAATGAAAAAGGCAAAACATTTTTAAATCTATATTACTTCCCTAAACATCCTTTGATAAAACAACAGCAACAGAAACCGTTGGACAATTTATAACGTATGAGTTAATGATTTTAAAGATTGTACACGGATAACTTAGGTAACTGAATTAATAAGTGTGTACTGATATTTCTGCCAGCGTTATTGCAATAAAACTGAAAAGATTAATTAATTTATGTCCATCCAATTTGATATTATAATATATATAGTTATTTCTTTCCTCCCTTTGAAAATCGTCTGTGTACATTTTGTTTTAATTTGATTTGGAACCATTTCTAAGAAATAAATCAAATTAAATCGTTTAGATTTATGTAGTTGAATTGTTGAGGTTATTAGGTGAAATGCATTTTGTTAATTCAGAGGTTTTCGTATTTCTGTTTATGACATGATAGTTTACTGAAACAGGGATGACAAATAATCGGATGACATTGAAATCCAAATAAAAGTTGACAACTGTTTATCGTCGTAATGCTTTCCAAAATAAGCAAAACCCATACCGTAAAGTATGGCCATAAAAGGCCCCATCATGACAAATGAAAAACAGTTCAAACAAGAAAAACAATGACCGCGTTTATGCAAAAAAAAAAAACGACTAGAAACGAAAACAAGAATGAAATACAGCAACAAACGCCAACCCTTAAAAATGTGCTGACATTCGACTAAAAGGAGTAAGGTCCTATGTAGGTAATTAAAGACCCTATTGGTAAATAGGACAGGTAAACAAAACCCTCAACGAACTTACATGTTTTAGTTCTTTTATGAATACATGTAATGATCCTTCACTTAATTAAAAAAATATAACAAATCAAGTCATTTTAAAGGCACCGATATATTCTGTGTTGCCCATTTTTTCTATGGAAACGACTAACCATTTTTGCACTATACCAGACATCATGTTTAAAGATTTTAAATCACACCTTTTACTTCTGAACCTCTTTTCATTAAACATCTGTTTCATATCGGTGTGCTAAATGGGTTAGGAGGAGTTTCGATACATAAAAGGTTCAGAAATATATTGCCTTTATAAGGATTCCGAATGGTATTGCCCTTGGTATTTTCATGTTTCACCTGAGGTAAAAGCTTTATAAAATACTGACTTTTATAGTTTTACCGCAAATCAAAATAGTTTGATGAACAATATTAGGGATACAGAAAACAGCAACGACATTTATCAATATGACACATTGTGAGTGTTAATGGCATATAGACAAAGCACATACGCAACATTGAAACACAAGAATACAAAAATGACTACAGCACAACAACACAATGGCGGGATGTACAAGTACCGAGCCAAGTCTAAAAAAATGGATCAAACAGTAAACGAGTTATAAGGGGAATGACTGCAATTTGAAATTTTCCTAACTAAAATCCGTGCCCTTTCCCCGAATGTGACTCACCGAATAGGACTTGTCACCGATTTGTATTTACATGAGCAACACGATGGGTGCCACATGTGGAACAGGACTTGCTTACCTTTCAGAAGCACCTGAGAGCACCCCAGTTTTTAGTTGAGTTCGTGTTGCCAAGTCTTTATTTCTATATGTTGTGTTTTATATACTGTTGTTTCTCTGTTTGTCTGTATTTTTTAGCCATGGCAATCTTGGTTTATTTTCGACTTATGAATTTGAATGTCCCTTTAGTATCTTTCACCTCTCTCTATAAAACAGTTCGTGGTTTCCTACAAATATAAATTTTGATATATTTTGTACGTATAAATTGTATATTTTCCATTGTAAAGAAATGAAAATTAAGGACTTGAGATGTATGTGATTATATGAATGAGATAACTAATTGATAAGTGATTTTAATTTTTCCATTGAGAGGTGTGACATGAAGAGCAGGATCTGATAACCCATACCGGAGCACCTTATATCACCCTGGTTTTGGTTGGGTTGGTGTTGCTCAGTCTTAATTTTTCTATTGTATGTTCTGTGTACCGTTTTTTTTTAGTTTTTAGTTTTTCTGCCAAGACATTGTTAGTTTGGTTTTCGACTTATGAGTTTGACTGTCCTTGCATTTTAATTAACTTACCACGCTACATACTAATTTAATACGGGGTTTAGTTGGCTCTTATGTACTTATAAGGTACTTGATTTTAAATTTAGATTTTTGTTAAAGTAGTATCTATAATCTTTTAATTTTCTCTGTTTCAAAACATTGTTTCCAATTTTTCTACACGTTTATACATTTCTTTAATTCTGTTTAGTGTTACTAGTACATTTAAAATGTTCTTTTAAAGAAATGAAAAGTAATGACGTTTAGATTAATGTTAATGAATTGATAAGATAACTTCAGGTTGTATGACTAATGTCAATGAAGTAGTTATTCGTTATCTTTTACGACGAGATAGTTAAGTATAGCAGATATGACAAACTTTTGCATATAATTGAGACCGAACCTGTCTAACGAGGAGAAGCATGATCTAGATTGCGCTATACATGAGTATATCCTTGATAAATAATACATGTATTCAGAAAAATTAAATAGTTGTTCGCCTGACCACTTCTTTTTAACTTCCATGTATGTTGCCCCACTCTAAGATGAACATGATATGAAGCTACTAAACATCTGTCAGGCATGTATTTTCTCTTTGAACACCACCTGCAATATTCCTAACCATGTACAAATTTCGTTTCATTTAATTTGGTACTATTTTTAAGAAATACAAAACAAAAATTCAGGTTTCCGTTATTAAATTGATAACACAAGTTAAGGTTATCTGAATGTTGACTTTCTTGTATTTTGTCCTATCTAAGGGTACTCAACTGAATTCCATGTTGATATGAAATATGGATCAATAAATATCTTTATATTATAATACAGTTCTGATTATGACGAAGGTGAAAAGTAATTATAAACTAAAATGAAAACTATTTATTTACAGCTATAAAACGGAATACCATTGTGCAAAATTGACATTACTTTTCCTGAATAAAACAGCCAGACCATTTTAAGACCTATATTACTTCCTCAAATACCACATATAAATAAACACAATGGATATTAAACTGCCGGCTAAAATATAATATAACCGTAAAGGGTTTGTTAGGTTCACACGGACAACTTATTTAATCTATGTATATTTATTAATATGACAAATGATTTAAAACGGTTATTTTTCAAGTACTTGCAGCAAAATCAAATTACCTCCTGGATGTCAACCTATTTCAAGGTTTGACAGCTCTCCAAAGATTGTTAGTAATTTCATGCATTCAAAATAATATACCGCCATGTGTTGCTGGTTTGCTGATAACATAGTAAACAGGAGCATGGGAGACCAAACTTAAAGATCAAAATAAAATAAAATATTCACAAAGAAGAATACTATGTATATGACGCTATACACGTTTGATTAGTAGTTTACATTTTCTGAACAACCATAATATCGTACGTTCGACTATTTCCATGTGACTTATATCCTTTGAAAAGTTTTGTCTGCCATGCACAGAACTCTTACACCTAAATCTATCGCCATCAGCTATCGATATGTCAAAAATAGTGTAGTAATATTTGACGTCAGAAGAGCAAAATCAAAATCATCAAATAATATATTCGACCTACTTGTTGTCAAATATGTTCGCTTATAATTTTCGTTGATCTGTTAATTGATCAAAAACATTGCGGTACAACTGACTTAAAACAAACGTATTTGAAGGTTTAGCGCATTCCATAAATGTAATATCCTTTAACAAGAGCATTTAAGGAATACATGATGATAACTACTAATTGTAGCATAATCATCTGTCAATATGTATGCAATGTATGGCCAGTTTTCGAATAGCTCACTTCCAGTTGCATAAGATCTAGATCTGTTTTTTTTTTTTTATGAAGATGACAAATGTGATGCAAAACACATCTCAAACATAATATTTTTCATATTTTATCCAGACATACAGTTTTTGAACGTAGTTTCTGCAGTCGATCATATAATGATTTTATGAAATTGATTTGCAATCTTCTGCAAATTATATCGAATGTTATTCAAATCTGGGACGGGTTATTTTATGTAACATCATATACCTACAGTCCCTGTAACGTAAAAGTTAACACTTTTTCATTCGGGAATCGTACGTACAGCGTTCGGGAATCGTTCGTATAGAGTTCGGTCATCGTTCGTACATCATTCGTATAGCGTCCGTACAACGTTCGGTCAGCGTTCGTTCATCGTTCGTTCATCGTATGGTAAATGTCACCGTTTAGGGTTTTGTATATCGTATGTTTCATGGTATCGTTAAGCGTTTTATTTGTCGTATGGTACATCGTATGGTTTAGCGTTTAGCGTTTCATTTATCGTATGGTATGTGATATCGTTTAGCGTTTCATCAATCGTATGGTATATCGTTTTGTTAAGCGTCTGATATATGTTAGGGTTTTATTTCAGAAAGTTATTTCAATTATTATTTTGAGTTAAAATAATTTAATATAAAAGATGCGGGATAAAAAACATTATTAGTTTGGATTGGATTAAATCTCCAACTAATATCATTATGGAATATATATAAACTGAAGGGGAAACGTTTCCTCCCATCACATTTTGACTTGAATAACATGAGACCAAATACCGCGATATAAGTCTCTCTCTTCTCTCTCTCTCCTCCACCAAATATTTCTCTGATCCAAATATTTCCTTTACACAATAAATTATATATAATGTTCTATAAATGAGGCTTTATATGAGATACACGTTTATATCTAAATGTATTAAAAAAAAAGACAAGACATCCATGGTATTTGTTCCCTCATTGTCAGAGTCTGATATATTCCGAAAATTGCAAGGGATATATAAAATTCGTTGAAGGCATCTATGGAACCAGCGTCGCTTGTGATTCCTGCTGTCGGTGTTAAAACTGTTATTTTGACTGTAAAAAGTGCTTAAGTCCATGTATGAGTAAAATACAGATTTAAAAAATAACTCTACCGTTGTTATTGAAAGACTTGAAATTTTACAAATATCACATGCCTCTATGAAATTTCTTATCGACGCACCAAACTTTTTCCTTTCATCGTGCATAGCTCATTTTCCGATTCACTTAAGGTTTCTAACGATCTTTTTACTTGTTCATTACATTCTAAAATTAAAATCCTACACAAATTGCAAAACCTTTTATTCTCAGGCTAGACTGCGTAAAAGATCAATACTGTTTTGTTTGTGTACACACGGTGTTTTGAAGGGTGATATCCAGTTCTGACAAACCAGTAAATTCTTCGCCCGGGGTATGCATTTGACATTAATCTTCCTTCATTAACTTTACAATACCCAGTCGTGTCATTTCTGTATATTGGACATGTAGATAGCACGTGTGATACATGTATATACACCAGCAATACCCATTCAAGTGAATTTTTATCTTTAGAAGAACTCCATATCCGGTAACATTAAATATTATACATAAACATAAAATTACAATTAAAAAAATGGTAATAATAAGTTCAAATGTTGCTTTATTAAATGCACCTAGATACGTATTTGTAAACTTATGTTATTACTTTATTTCAAGTATCTTTTTTGTATTCTTTTTTTTTTTGGCTTCAATTACCTTTTTATCTTATTGACTTATTCGTAAATCGAAAACGCACAAACCTATTAAATAGAATCATATGACATTGAATGATTTCTCTAACTCAAAACTAGTTATAGATGCCTCTTAAATTTTATTTTTCTCGTTGGGTTGCTTGTCCATTAATTGACGTTTACGCCATATTCTTTTGTTCGGTATTTGTGAAAAGCCGCTCATCGATCAATTTCAAAAGAAATCTAATACTCGTAAGTCATGAACATTGAAGTTCAACTTGCTATCAATTTTTCATATACGCACAAAGATAAAATAAATGAAACACTTTTAAGCTGTTTAAATCATGCAGTGAATTTTGAAAATATAGTTTTGAAAAACCGGTTATTTCTGTTTAATACTTTTCTGTCCCTTTTCTTAATAATTAGGACACGTGTCACTGGTTAATTTAGAACTACACTGGTTAATATAGAACTAGTCAACCATGAATAATCCCAAACAACAAATTTTTGATTGGTTTGCCATACTTGCTTATATTTTTCAATTACGTATTGTTTTCGGCTGAGACTACTACATGCATAACAGTTATAGTAGTCTCAGTTTTCGAAATATTGTAACAATATCCTTTAGAATTTTAAATTGCTTCAGTCATTTAATATATATATATATATATATATATATTTTTTTTTTTCATGATTAATATTTTTAGATTGATAATATAATTGCATCATTTTTTAAGCATTATTTATATGACATTTTAATATTTATTTAACGTGCATACCGATTTGATTGGCAAATAACTGTTTAAACACTTGACGCCATATTAATATTATATATGAACATTTCGGAAAAATTAGGCGGATATTTAATCATCGGCTCTCAGGAAGTTTACTTGTAGGTTGAAAGAAGGGGGAAAATATACCTCTAAGTAGTAAAACTTTAAGATTGGTATTCTTTAAATTGTATAACTTTCATATTCTGGCTTTCTCTTCAATTTTCAAATTATATGGAGAATCACGTTTTAATGCCAGATCTTTTATTATTTGTTCTGTTAAATCAAAGACATGTTGTACATGTATTCTATTTTCCGGGATAAATTTATTCACAATGATAAAGAAATTAGGGATGTTGTGTATACACCTTTCTATAGGTGAACACTATATATGTTGCCCACTAGCTGTCCTTATGTGTTTTTTGTTGTTTGATTGCTGTCTCGTTGTCGTTAAACCCACTATGATCTTCTACAGTTTCAGTTCCGTTTGATGTACGTTTAATTCGGTTTTAAACAAACCATATTTGATAGGGTTATTCCATATATATTTCCTTAAGACTTTGCTCAGAGGAAAGTAATAGAATAGGTTTGAATATACATTTTAGTGCAAAGTTAACAGTAAAAGAAAAGTTTCACTTTTAATTTTTAACTCCCAAAATTTTAAACTATTAATTTTGAAGACGTGTTTCATCTAAACGAAGTCTAAATGGTCACCAACTTACCAGTTTATTGTTTCCTATTTAGCACACACCTAAATATAAACCTCATTGTAAATACAATTTATTGCTCGTAGTAAATTCTATTGAGCACAAAACAAATCCATTTTTTTAAATATGAAGAAAATGATATTGTTTTTTTTTACTTTGAAACACGGAGTTAATACTTTAAATTACATTGTGCACAAAAATCCTTAAATCTTCCTAGGAATGAGTAACTCTTTTCTTCATAGAAATGTTTGAAATAGTTTACACTGGACATTCAACAACTTACAATCAATCAACTAAAATATATCCAAGGATTTTTATTATGCATGTACATGTATATAAATGCTGGATACCATATACATAAATTGAATAATCAATAAAATATAGTGCTGTCAAAAGAAACATTATCATTAGGATATCAAAATAATTCAGTTTTTCTTTCAAAATGATTTGCAAACAGTCCTCTTTCCAGAGAATTTTTCTGTCTGTGCTATCGCTCTGTGTGGGTTAATTATTTTAAGCATAAAGTTTATAAATCAATCTCTGAAACACATTATTACTATTATATATATATATATATATATATATAGAAGTCAAAGTAAACATTAAACTTATGCATGGCGGAAGAGAAATATACGAAAACGATAGGTGCAGTGTGCATGCAGCCTTGCAAATGATATTTAAAAAAATATTTTAATTTATAAAACTGAGGACTTTAATTTAAATATTGTTGATGGGATGTTGAAGTTTCCAGAACATAGAAAATACACAAGAAAATCTATCAGTACACTAGTCTATCAAAATGTGCTTGGTGTCCATTTTACAATATATTGTTTAAGAATTTAGTGTTGTTTTTTTTTTTTATTCATTCTGACATCTGTGTCCCTGGATCTGAACAAGAAATTGCGAAGACGTTATGCTTATCAGTTTACCTTTAAAAGATTTTCAACAGAATATTATATATATAATTTTTTTAATTTTGTTTTCTTTGCGAAAACAAAATGGCCCTAAAGCTAAATGTCATGGTCAGATGTATAATGGAAGGCGATAAACACTTTAGAATTTACACCACCTGCTGGATCTTTTACCTGGACAGAGATCTTGTTACGTAACAAGTACGAATGTAAAATTATCGACATGGTATATTCAGTCGAATATACACGGTATCTCTGGACTGGGGTATTTAAGATAATTTGAACTGATAATGTATGTAAATTTATTTGTTCTTTATGTAAAAAAATAATGCATTTAACCATTTTATTTTCAAAACTTCTTTAAAATGAGTTGACTTTGAGCATATATTTATTTTCAAAACCGGAGACAAATCACTGATTTCCAATTATAAATCAAATTCATTATTATCAGCAGTGGGCAAAGTATTTGAAAAATGTATTTAAAATGTATTTAATCACTTAATTAGTTACAAAAGCGTTTTGTTTCAAGTTCATATTCGCCTTTTGAGAATACTAATGCAGGAGTTCCACAAGGCTCTGTATTAGGTTCCCTACTATTCCTTATTCATGTATATGACATAGTTGGTAATTTGATAAGTCTAACTCGATTGTATGCTGATGAAACATCCTTTCTTATTCAAGTAATAGTCCTTACACATTAGAGGATGTCTTAAATAGCGATTTAGAACAAATTTCAGCATGGTCTAAGGATTGGTTTATTGATTTTAATCCTAACAAGACAATTACTATGCTATTATTCTCCTGTAATTCTTCTCCAGATGAAATTAAAATGGAACTTCAAAATCAAGTAGTAGAATTGTCTCCTGTCATAAACACTTAGGTATTACTTTTGATTCTTATTTTTTAGGGATGCCCATGTGGCACATCAAAGATAAGATTGATTTAACCATTGTACTTTAGAATTGCAACAAATCTTAAATTCACTTAAATACATTAACCTGTTATCTTGTCGACTTTAAAGCCAACATACAGATAGCCGTTATATCCCGAGAAGAGACCTCGATGAAATTTGAAAGTTAAACAAATCTTAGTTTTCACGGGAACGAATATTTTGTAAAAACGTTGTAGTGATCAGATACTCTATGACGTAATTTTAAAAATAAGACGACAAGGTTGAAAATAGTTCTAGCCGTCTTACAGCAAGAAAGTCACATCACTCAGCTTGTGGTTATGTGTTGGTGGTGGATAGAGTCACACCGACTCACAATTGACTTTTACTCTGCGGTTACAAAGCTCGTTGTCGAGATCAACACTAGGGAGATACCATTAAATTTTTACGGAGTGGGGAGGGGAGGGGAGGGTGGCTAGGATGAAAATGTTGTCCTGCATTTTTCTTTAAATGTAATCTCAATGTAAATGTAGTCCTGCTTTTTTATTTTACACTCTATTCTGTCCTGCCTTTCTTAGTTATTAATTTATTCTGGCCTGTTTTACATAAAGTCATCATGCCTTTTCTTTTTGGTAAGATGCCCATTCTGCCTTTTTTTCTAAACTCCTGTCATAGATATAAGAAGATGTGGTATGAGTGCCAATGAGACAACTCTCCATCCAAGTCAAAATTTATAAATGTAAACCATTATAGGTCAAAGTACGGTCTTCAACACGGAGCCTAGGCTCACACCGAACAGTAAGCTATAAAGGGCCCCAAAATTACTAGTGTAAAACCATTCAAACGGGAAAACCAACGGTCTAATCATAATCATGCCTTTTTTCAATTTTCATACGTCAGACAAACTTCTTCGTGCATGTGACTTCATATTTCAAAAGGGATATGAAATGTCTTAATTGACAAGTTCTACATTGCATTTAAAAATCCATTGAAAGAATATTGTATAATTAGAAATCATTGTCCGATGTTGAAGTTCAGTTTCGCCATTTTTCGTGCTTGTCATAAGACGATATTTCAGGAGTTTCGATTGTTAAACTCGTTAAATCAAATAACGAACATATTCCAATTCAACACGAGAAAGAGTGGCTCATTTACCTCTATCAATGTTTATCGTTTATAAGATGTTGTACTTTCAATGCTATTTATAAACGCAGAGTAAAATTTTAAATGTTTGGTATACAAATTTTAAATTATTCAACTTAAAAATATTCAGAAGACAATGGAAATATCAAAGAATCATTATTCATTTATTATATTGTAACATTTTTTCTTCACAAAGGCTTATAATGATAAATGATATCAATGTTTTTGCTGTCAATATTACAATTGAGTTATTGCTCTCTGGTGATGAGTCTTTGAGTTCTGACGAAAATGATAGTATATTCTATCTTTCCACAAAGTATATAAAAAGTACCAAGCGTTTTTCTCAACTTTGACAACCTTATTCTGTAACAGATCTTACTTGAACATGATCAATTTGTGCTCTTAAGGATACGATAATCGAATGATCTTTCTGATTGACTATTGTATTCTGAAACGTTTCAATGGTTTTAATTAAAAGCAAAATTGATACTTACAATTACGTGTAGATTTATTCCGTTTTCCTATTAATCCGTAACTAGAAAAGCGACTTAATATGTATCACATCATAAACTATGAGGGTATAATTTACATTTAAACAAATTCACACACATGACTTGTCATGTACACTAACATATTTCATTTTACACAGCTCGGTGTGTTTGTAATTATTTCTTCTGAGGCGCACTCGATTAGTTATTTTAAGTGGAAAATATCCATTGATTCGATTCTTAAAACTTATATGTAATTTATTTTATATCTTCATGCTAAATTGTATATTTATGTATGTATTGGAGAAGACGTTAGTAAGTTGAAAAACTTGTGTGTAATCCATTTGTCATTTTGAACAATAAAATATATTCAAACTAAAGAATCATGATATGAATTTAAAGAAAAGAAGAAAACCAAACACATTTTTTATTAAAATTGAAAATCCAACTGATTAAAAGTCGTATTGACCTCTAAAATTCTATCACAGAAAACAAGTACTTATAGTATCTCAAAATGTCCAAATATAGCCCGTTTTATAATCGCGCAGTGGACATAATTGTTATATTTCTATTCAGTCATTCTACATTTTATCAACCGTTTCAGAACTATTTTTGAAGATTACGAATCCGTGGCTTCATTGCACATTTAACGCAAAATACACATTTTTCAATTCTTTATTTACACTCAAACACAAATATGTGTTACATGAGGACAAATTACAAATCAAATGCAATAAATGACAGAATAGACAGGAAACTAATAACTAATAATAATAGGACGTACGCTAATTCATGAGGGCGTGCCAAATTGTCACGAATGTCCAATCAGGTTTTTCTGCTGTTCTAAGTTTGACGTGCTTTGATGTTTGAACAGTGTTGAGTGTATTTTACATTTGTCATTTAGAGCCTTTAATATCTTACTATGCTGTATGGATTTTGCTCATTGTTGAAGGCCGTACAGTGACCTTTGATTGGTCATTTCTACGTTATCCAGTCTCTGGTTAAATTCTCTCAGTAGAAATTATCCCATCATTGATGATCAGGTGTGATATAAAAAGAAAACTACATTATCGTATCTCGGATATATATCTATTAAATATAATAAAGAAAACTTTAGTAAGATTGAGTACAACAAAAGCTTTGCCTTATTAAATCCGTGATGCTGTCTCCTTCAGACTATCAAACACTGTCACCCTAATTGTTAACGTGGTATTATATGTGATAACTTGCTGTAAATAATAGTAAACTGAGTATTTATTCACAGTACGCACTTCCTATTTTATTTGTGGTGATAGAAATCTTAATATCATTGATACACAGTTGAGAAATATGGTGCAGTTATTCAAATGCAGATTTAAACCTTATTAATATTAAACCCAATCCCGCATGCAGCTGTGGTCATCCTGTTGAGGATAGTATTCACTATTTTTAAGTGCCCTTTATCAACGAAGCAAGAGAAATATTGTTTTCAAAATTAGAAAGATCTACTATATTCATTTTGCTTTTATTGGCTGGCGACGGTGACCTTTCATTTCAGCAAAACAAAGAAATTTTTGAGTCTGTACAATCATATATCAGAAATACACTAAGATTTAGAACATTCAATTAAAATTGGAATTCCTACTTCCCAACTCTTCACTTTAGTCCAGTTTTATATATTACTCTATATTATATTATACTTTTGTTTTTATGACAAGGCCATATTTTGTCAAAAGACAAGCACAATAACCCCAAAGCGAATTACGAGAAGTGGTTTCGTATTTCGTTATAGAAAAGAAATACTAAAAGTTTATGTAAAATAACGACTCTCGTACGGTGTGGCGTTTATATCTTTTAATACATTGGTGCAAGGATGCAAAAATAATGACCATAAAATGTCAGGTTTGCGAGATCGGACAGTAACCTAACAACTAAACAATTGAAAATCTAGGGATCAATGTGAACATTCGTGAGCATGTGCAATTTTCATAAATAAAACATGATTTAGTCGAATACTTTACGAGTAAAGAAAAGAGACTACCATAGATTTGTTATTAACCACAAATGCTTAAGGGTACAAATCAGTATTCAGGAGTTACCTTTTTTGCATTACACCACATTACAACAGAAATTAGAAAATAGGGCCTGGAAGTATTTCTAAGACATTGTTGTTTTCCTGTTCTATGTAGCTTTCTTTCTGGCAAACACGGTGTTAGATTTTATAAATGCTGACAGGCACCGACCATTGAAAAACAATCGATCTGTTTAAAATAAGAAATGAAAATAATTGTTTTTTTTGGGGTTTTTTTTTTATGACAAATAGAAAAATGACCGTTTGATTTAAAATTGTTTAAAATTATTTAGAAATAGATTTATGAAAACAATGTATTTTAATGTGAAAAGGCTAGACTTTAATTTGTGGCGTAGGGATGTGATTGAGTGGTTTTGTTTACAATTATTTCCATTATTTCCGTAGTGAAAATCTGCAATAATTATTGTTTCATCATGTTATTTGATTTTCACATTATAACAAAACTAAGAATATGACGGATGAATTTATAGTTAGCTGTTTAAAGTCCAGTGGTAACTATTAGATGTATCATTAGGAGGACATTTACAATGTTATAAATATGAACAAGGACATCCTTTGTTATGCAAACATGTGTATCACGGCACAAGCGATGACCTATAGACCGTGTGTATCATATGTATATTTAGGGTGGGTTGCTCTGAATAAAGGAGGTATAGATACAGGAAAATAACGACAAAAATACATAAAATTAGAATAGAGTATAACAGGCAAAATAAAGAACAGAGGAAAATGGTATAAGAAAATTAAAGAATAGAGGAAATGGTCTAGTTTTTGCCTGACAATTGTTGATGATTGTATAAATTCAAGTGCATTTATAGTTAAAATAATACACAATCGTTTGTACATTGGTAGGGATTTATGTTTGGGGTTGATGAGGCACATAATGAGTAATTGTTTTATTTGAAATTTCTCGAATATTTGGTTTTTTTTGTCTGATTTGAAAATGAATAAAAAAATCTATAATCTAAAAAAAATGGTTTAATTACGACATATAGATAAAACTGCTATTCAGTCGATTTTAAAATACATGCTATAAAGAGAATACATAAAATATTTAACAACACTTTTGAACAAAAGGTCAACCTTAAGACTCGAATATACTTTTGTAAGAACATTAGGTAAATTCCGAATTCCATCTAAAATAAATTGTTCATTTGGAAAAAATGGGGATACCTTAGGCTATTTTCAAAAATGTTGACTGAATACTCTGCAGACTGTAGTTTACTCGCACATTCACCAAGTACGTATTTCTACGGCTAAAAAAATCATAATTGTATCTTTTAATTTATTTAAATTTATTTCAGTGTTTATTTTTCAAACTTTTTATGTAAATAAGGTTGGATCAACATCGAGTCAGATTAAATTATAATTTATTAAATTATTAATTGAAAACTGAAACATGCATCCAATCTAAATTTTACGCATATTATCACCTATATAAAAGATTTAACAGAACACAATTCATGTTTTATATTAAAAAAACAAAACATATACGCTAAGCGAAACTATGCACGCCAAGAAACGATGTACGCTAAACGATACGATATACGCTAAACGAAACGATGTACGCTAAACGATAAGGTATACGCGAATGAAACGATGTACGCAAACCATACGATGTACGATAAAGAGCGCTTATGTTATCGTTTATGGTATGGTTTATGGTACATGGTTTCGTTCGTACATCATTCGTTCAGCGTCCGTACAACGTTCGTTCAGCGTTTCGTTTGCATTCGTACACCGTTCGGGAAGCGTACGTACATCGTTCGGGCATCGTCCGTACATGGTTCGGGCATCGTTCGTATTGTTAACTTTACGTTACACGGACTGTAGTCTACAACCTAATAACACATGTATTACGGATAAATTGTTTACCCTGTAGTGTAGGCATTTCGGATATGTTTCTGTATATTTTAGTACTTCAATGCACCTTTTTCTTCTAGCCTATTTTTGTTTTCACGCTAAAAATGTGTGCAACTGAATATTTGGCTTGTATATGCTTTTATTGTATATATTTTGATCATCAAAATATTGATTAACCCAATATGGTAAATTTCCGCCATTATGTGAATTGTTTTGTAAATTTGAAGTGAAAATAATCTTCTCGTGTATGCAGTACTTTATTATAATACATTTGGCCATGACTTCAGTAGTTAATTTGTTAATACCGTGATTTTAAATTAAAACATACATTGAATGATACGCAATATTGTTAACCCTTTGTTAGCCTCTGACATTATTTTACTGTTATGTAGTTAAAGGACTATGTCACATAGAAACGTTTATTATGATTTACATTATCTACACTACAAACTGCTCAGAGTCTGACGAAAAGACCATATTATTAGTCGAGCACAAAATATGGTCTTTTCAGACTCTGAGCAGTTTGTAGTCTAAAATTCAATTATGGTACAAACATGTCCTATAAACCATGTCTGTTTACGGGATATAAACTGACATCTCTGTGTCGGTATCAAATTATAAAACTCGACAAATTTCTAAGCCGTAATATAGTTATTCCATTTCATGTAGTTCATTTAATTTTCTGTAAATGCATTGTCAAATCAAGTTCAAATATGATTTGGCATTGATAATGTTTTGATTTAAGCTCTAGTGATGAGGAAGGTCTAAAAAAAAACGCGCGTCTAGCGTAGCAACTGATTAGAATGAAAACATGTCTGAATTTTGTATGTTTTTTTAATATAATTTCTGTCTACATTACATGTGTGGCTTTCTAAGAAATATAAAATAAGTGTTGCTATAATCGAGTGAGTAAATTAATAAATCTAAATACCTTCATGTGAAACATTAGTTTTAAGTAGCAGGATATAACGTGTTCATATCAATATGAAACCATCAAATTTAAAAGATAAAAACATTATTATATGACGATATACCACCTCATTTGATATATAAGAGTCAAGAAGTTAATTGTAGAAAATGTTGTCTTATCTGTTTTTCAATTTGTCATTTGTCATCTTTGTAGAACAGCAATGCATGTTATTTTTCAGAGTATTTCCACTATTTGTGGTTTTAAGCTTTTGTGTTTTACCACACTATTCAATTTACTTCTATTTGTCTTGAAAAATAACAACATTACTTCAAAATTTAATATTGGATGTCACACGTCTTCTGATTGGCTGAAAGATTTTTGTCTGTATATTCGTAATAACCTTAAAATGTGATGCATACTTTCAAAAACTCGCTACGCGGTTTATTCAGTGTGCATCACATTTTCATGTTATTTCTTCATACACAGAAAAAATATTAGAGTCATTCCTGCAATAATGATAATAGCTTTACGAGCTTTGGTCCAACTTTATTCAGTTTTTTTAATGCCCTTCAAAAGTGTGGAATTTAGCATTTTGAATATTCTAACTGATACACATTTTCGAAATCATATTGTTTTCAATCTAAAATATTATACATGTACAAAAATAAATAAAATGAATGAACCATTTTTTAGAACTGAAGGATAAACCCTTATTGTTACAATATTGCCGAAAACAATACGACATTGATATGTTGGTTTGATAATTTTGACTAACCAATAAAGAATTGTTGTTTGGATTATTAATGGTTCACTAGTTGTATAATCAGCGACACGTGTCCTAATTGTGAAGAAGAGGCACAAAAAGTATTCAACAGAAATTACCGGTTTGTCAAAACAACATTTTCAAAATTCACTGATGCAAACAGTTTGAAACTGTTTCATTTATTTTTCTGGGTGCATATACGATGATCATGAAGGAGGATGTGGATGGAGGTCCTTCATTTCTGTATTCTTTAATTTTTGGGCCATTTTCACTCTATTCTTTATATATTTTGCCTGTTATTCTCTACCCTTTATATTTTAGCACCTCATTTTCTCTATTTAGCCCTTTATTCTGCACATTATGCCCATTAGTCTCTATTTTGTAAACCCCATCAAGACCCTCATGAAGTGTCCATAGGGCTCTGTTCACAAAAAAAAAATCTTACTACAAAATTGATCTCAAGTTTAAGAGGCGTCCAACTAGTTTTGAGTTGAAGAAATCCTTCAATGCCATGTAATTCAATTTGGGTTGGTGCGTTTTCGATTTATGAAGAAGTCAAATAGACAAAACAAAATTTGAAAGGACAAATTCTCCGAAAAGAATACTAAAAAGGTAAATGAAGTAAAGAAATAATATCAGTTTACAACTACGTACCTAAGCGCTTTTACGAAAAAATGTTTTAATAATGCAACATTTTATCATATTTTTATCATTTTGTTTTCTTCATTTTATTGTAATTTGTGTTCAATGTTACCTGATTTGGAGTCTTCCAAAAGGTAAAATTTACTTGTATGGGTATTAATGGTATATATATATATGTCACACGTACCATCTACAA